>MU694930.1:104811-118896 GCA_026770625.1 Nicotiana glauca | reverse complement strand
TTTATCAACAATAGCTCAAGACATCCTAATATTTCCTCACATCTACGAAGCACCATATAACCTTTATCAAAAATTGCTTCACTCATGCCATCCTCGGCTCATTTCTGCAACCAGGACTGATCCCCCAGCATGCCTCGAAATGGAAACAACATAGCACATAACCGTGCGATCAGCTAATCAACCGCAACCTCCCCAAATTGGCTCAAAGCCACCTATCAGGACACATTTAATAACCCATAATGCTTTCACTCTAATGATGCCACAATATTATAGTGAAATTAAACTCAAATCTTCTACTACTTTATGAAAACACAGATCCTCGGATGCTGAAATCCTCTACAAACCTCGCAACCATCCCTACATCAGCTGAGTCCACTCTCTTAAGTGACCCGAATTTATCAAGTTTCAACACGTATCCTTCAATTACACATGAGATCTTCTAATAATATACATAAGAATTGTACCCCTTAAGAACACTCCGCAGGAGATAACCCACCTGCTTCGCCTCAATTTAGTATTTCAGCACGCTTTCCACCATCATACACATAACACAGCCATTTAGTCTTCCTGAGTCTGAACTCATATCGCCACATGTAATGTACTTCACTTCCCAACTAAGAGACACGAAAATATTCTTCACGCGCCCATATTCGGGCTACACATTAAACCACAATAGGAAACGAATCACTTAACAGTTCATCTATTATCCAGCAGACTCCTTCGTCACTACCAAGTCATATAATAACATCTCATCACATGAATACCAAACCACCATTCCGGCTAATAGCGACAATACCGGATATATAAGTTCAAAACACTTACTCACACGATCAGCACCACAGTGCTCCAGCCATCGGCAAGATCCGGCCTCAAGTCCTCCAGACTGGCCCAACATCGAACTCACAGGATCACATCTCGCCCCTCGATCGGGGAATCACAAGCCATCGGGGCACTTATAATACCGAGCGCTCATGTGCGCATACAGACGTGTGGAAGGAATTTCAAAAGTTATATCTCAAGCTGAATACGCACGATAAGAATTCCAAGAAAGTGAAGTTTTCCTAAAGGTTCTGCAGCCTCTCAAGGATAAATACAAACGTCTTCATACCGATCCGCGAGACTCTACTAAACCTGCTCATGACTCGTGAGACCTAGTAACCTAGGCTCTAATACCAACTTGTCACGACCCCAATCCCGGTCCGGTCGTGATGGCGCCTCTCGTGAAGACAAGGCCAGCCAACCATTCTTAAACAGCTCTTTCAACAATAATTAACATAAATAAGCAGTCCAAGTAGGATATATTATTAAAAATTAGCGGAAAGCAAAAACCCTAACGCATCCCAAATCGGGGTGTCACAAGTCACGAGCATCTAAGAAGTAGGAACACAACTACAGGGCCAAATATATATAAAATGAAATTTGGAATCCAAAAGATAAGTCCGGGGCCGCGAATGCTGGCGGTCACCTTACTCAGCTACAATAGCAATACCCTCAACTAGCTCAAAACCCGCTACCGGGTGGACAATACCTGCATCTGCACGCGAGGTGCAGGGAGTAAAGTGAGTACTCCAACTCAGTGAGTAATAAGAGCAAATAACAACTGAGCAGTAAGAAATCACGTAAAGCAACCAACATGTTGTATAGAAGCCGGGTACAATTTCTAAGAAAGATAGTGAAATATGTGATATTTTTAGAAATGCGTTGGCTCAGTTCAAATCCCTTTTAAAAATGGTTTATTCAATAATTACAAATTAATTTCAAACAGTTAGTGCTGATGGGCACAGAAAATCCGCCCCTCGGGCATAAATACTCCAGTATAACAGGCAAGAAGGCAAATAAGTATGCAAGGTGAGCATATGAAAGTTGGCCCTTTCGGGCATAGCTCAAACTAGTATCAGCCCCTCGGGCACAGTGTCACATCACTCAGATCAGTATCAGCCCCTCGGGCTAGTATCAGTCACACAGTACAACATCAGCCCCTCGGGCTCACTCTCACTCATATGGGTACCCGCACTCACTATGGGTGTGCAAACTCTGGAGGGGCCCCTTACGGCCCATGCGCTATATCAACATAAGGCCTGAAAACCTTCTCAGATCACACTCGAGGCCTGAAAGCCTCCTCACATCACTCGAGGCCTGAAAGCCTCCTCACATTACTCATCAAATCCTCAATCATGGCCCTCGGCCTCAATCACTCCAAAATAGTCATAAGCCCCTCGGGCATCAATGAAAACGAAATGCTCAGCTCAAACAACAGTTCAAATATCAGTTAAAACTCAAGGTTGAGTAAAAATATAGCTGAGTTCATGAAACAGTGTAATTCAAATGGACTGAGTTCAAATAATATTTCAAATAGTGAGGAAAACAGTAATGATAGCTCACAAGAAGTTCAAACAGTCGGCAATAAGCCCAAAATATGGCAATAAGCCCAAGTCATAGTGAAAAACAACATGTCATAGTCAAATATGCGGAAAAATCAACAACCGGGACGGACCAAGTCACAATCCCCAACGGTGCTCTACCCCACGCTCGCTATCTAGCGTGCAAGTCACCTCAATATAGCACTACGGTGTGCAAATCCGGGGTTTCAAACCCTCAGGATGTCATTTACAATCATTACTCACCTCGAACCGGTAAAATTCCTCGCTCGCGATGCCTTTGCCCCTCAAATTGGCCTCCACGCGCGTCGAATCTAACCAAAAATAGAGTGAATACAACACAATATACCAATGGGACAACACTCAATTGAAAACAATCGAAATATAGCAAAAATCTCGAAACTAGCAAAACCCGAGCCCCGGGCCCGCTTCACGAAAAAAATTATAAAACTTACATTACCGGATTCCTCATCTCGTCATGAGTCCATACATACCAAGAACTCCCAAATACGAGCTCAAATGACCTATCGAATTCCAATTTGAAATATTAAAACTCAAGCCCTAGCTTAACCCCCTTTTCAATGAATTTCCATCAATTTCCATGTAAATCCTACCATAAACTTGAATAATTAGGACAAGGAACTTACCTCCATTCGATTCTTAGTCAAAACCCTCGAAATTTCTCGCCCAAAGCTCTCCAAGATGCTCAACAATGGAGGAAAACAACCCCCAAATCGCGGATGAAATGCCATTTTAAAACCCTTCTGCCCAGGCCGAATTTCGCTTCTGCGGTCCCGCTTCCACTTATGCGGGACCGCTTCTGCGGCCAGATTTTCGCTTTTGCGGTCTTCATTAAACTCCAAAAATCCGCTTCTGCGGTTGGGAGACCGCACCTGCGGCTCCCGCTTCTGTGCAAAAGGACCACTTCTGCGGTCTAATTCAAAAATCCTCAGGACCGCTCCTGCGATCACAACCCGCTCCTGCGATGTCCGCTTTTGCGGATTGCCTTTCGCTTCTACGGAAGTTGCCAAGCCCCTCATGGACAGCATTTGCGACCTCCCCACCGCATCTGCGGAAAAACCAGACCTGCAACATGCTTCAAAATTCCCGTTTAACCACCCGAAATCACACCGAGGCCCCCCGGACCTCAACCAAAAGCACATACATGATCTAATACCCAATCCAAACTTGCTCAAATCATCAAAACGCCATCGTTAACATCAAATTTCACCAAATCAAAGCCTAAGTTCTTCAAGAACTTCCGAAATGCATATTCGATCAAAAATCCAACCAAACGATGTCCGAATGACCTAAAAATTTGCAGACATATCCAAAATCACCTAACGAAGCTATTACAACTCTCGAAATTCCATTCCGACCCTCGGATCAAAATCTCACCTATCAACCGGAATCTGCCAAAATTCAAACTTCGCCAATTCAAGCGTAATTCTACACCGGACCTCCAAATTCAATTCCGATCGCACTCCTAAGTCACAAATCATCTCCCGAAGCTAATCGAATCACCAGAATTCACATCCGAGCCTTCTAACTATATAGTCAACTTCCAGTTGACTTTTCCAAAACAAGCTTCCTTCTAAGAGGCTAAGTGTCTTATTTCCCACTAAAACCAATTCAATTCTATCCGATCAACTCAAATACTGATATTGAAACATAGAACAACATAATATGGGGGAAACAGGGCGGTAACTCACGTGACGACGGGCCGGGCCGTCACAGGTTAAGATCCCTGAGGGCTCGGGTGTGATTCAGATGTGTTTCGGGGTTGTTTTAGCCTTAGAAAAAAATTGCAGAACTGTTGTCTATTGTTTTCCAGTCCTTTGTGCTATGCGATCGCATAGCCATGTCCGTAATCGCATAGTGTAAATTTTCAAGGGTCCAGTTTGTTCTATGCGATTGCATAGCTCCTCCCGCGATCGCATAGTGTTAGCCTGAGAAGCATTATATTTTCCTCTATGCGATCGCATAGTCCTGTTCGCGATCGCATTGACCAGCCTGTTTCTTCTACACGATCGTAGTGCTCCTTTCGCGATCGCGGTGACCATTTTCCCCTTCCTCTATGCGATCGCATTGCATTCTTCATGATCGCATAGACCATTTTTCACCCGGTTAAATTTTAAAATTCCAGAACAGTGACATTAGGGATTCACAAAAAATTTCACAAAACCTTTCTTCTCCAAGCTGTTACGCAACCATTGAAGCGATTCTTTACCAAAATCTCTTGGGTTAGTAATCCTTAACTTATTTTCTTCATTTCCTTCAACATATATTGAAATCCTAGGCCTAAAACATCTGATTTAAGGTAGAAAATTTGGTATTTGGGTAGAGTTAGGGATTTTTGATTTTTCTTGATTTAGACCTCGTTTTGGGGTCAAATTTGAAAAAAAATTATATATTTGGGCTCGTGGGTGAATGGAGGATTTAATTTTGGTTCGAACCTTGTGTTTTGACCAAGCGGGCCCAGGGTCAATTTTTGAGTTTTTGGAAAGAATGATGGAAAAGCTATAATTAGGCATTGCGTTCGCATTGTTTAGCATTTATTGATGTATTAAAGTCATTATGTACAGATATAATTGATTTGGAGCCAAATTTGAGAGGAAAGGCGGTTGTTGAGGATTGAGTTGGCCGTGGAAGTTCGAGGTAAGTGTTTGGTCTAACCTTAGCTTGAGGGATTAGGAGTTGAGTCCTATTTGCTATATGGAATTTGTTGAGTACGACGTATAGGCATGGTGACGAGTATCCACACGTTGGTGTCTAGCACGACTGTGAGTCTTTAAATTGTGAATAACTTGATTTCGTTGTATTTTTCTTGCCTTGGTAATGGTTTCTATTTGTTGTGAGAAGCTTGTGGAAGAAAATTATGACCTTTGAACATCGAGGAGCATTGGCTCAAGTTATATTACCAATTCGTGAAAGTATATGAGATGATTGAACCTTTTGGAGCATTGACTCAAGTGGTAAAGTGAGTTATGAAATAAAAGTGAAAGAAAGAGAAAGAGTTATTAAATTGTTCCCTTGCCGGGATATTATTGCTTTGTTGATTATTTCCCTTGCCAGGATATTGAAATTATTGATGTGGTACCCTTGCCGGGTTTTAATTGTTAAAATTGTGTTCCCTTGCCGGAATTTCTATTGTTATTCTATTTATTCCCTTGCCCCTTGTTTGTGATTGTTGTTTGGGTGAGGAAGAGTGTTAAAGCACGAAGGGTGATGTCGTACCGCACGATGTACCATTCCGTGCCGATTCTATTGATTATATGTGAGGAAAGAGAGTAAAAGCACGAAGGGTGATACCATGCCGCACGATGTACCATTCCGTGCCAATTATATTGATTCTTATAGTGAGGACGAGAGTAAAAGCATGAAGGGTGATGACGTGCACTTGTCCCTAATTTCCCTGATTCTTGCTGGTAATTGAGTTTTGTTGTTCTTTACGTTTATTTTACTGGTTTCCTGTGGTTACGTGACTTTATGGTGATATCATTGATTCCCTTGCCCTAATTGCTTTGTAATTGTTGCTTGGATGAGGAAGAGTGTAAAGCACGACGGGTGATGCCATATATTGTTTGGGTGAGAGAGTGTAAAAGCACGAAGGGTGATGTTGTGCACTTATTGCCGTTTATTATGATTTCTTGTTGTTATCAGTTCAAGTGCATTAATTGTCTTATTCCACAATTATTATGATACTTATGTTGACATTTCCTTTATTGTGTTACTTGTTATTATTAGATCAAGGTATCCTTACGCAACATTACGCCTTGAATTTATACTATAATTGCTACTTGTTTATGTGTTTAATTGCTACTTGATATTTAGTATACCAAATATTAAATTCCCTAATTGTTATTAGTTGTTACGTGTCATTATTTGTTTTCCTCAGTGATTCATAATTTTTATGTACTTGTTGTCTTATGAATTCGTATTGATTGTTGCGTTTGTTGGAGTAAATTTCTTTTGGAAGAACTATTGATATAATGAGATGGGAGCGGGTGGTATGCCTACCACAAGATACGAGAAATGGGATCGGGTTGCACGCCTGCAATAAGCTGTGAACCGAGAGTGAAATCTGCCTTTGTTTTCCTTATCCTTATTAGAAGTTGAATTTTGGTTTCCTGATATTCTTTTGAGATTCTGCTTTATCTGTTATTGCCGGAAATATGTTTCCCCCTCCAATCTTTATTTGTTTATTCCTGCTTTACTTTCCGTTGTATATTATACAATTGTACAGGTTTATTTGGTGATCTGGTTCTAGCCTCGTCACTACTTTACCGGGGTTAGGCTAGACACTTACCAGTACATAGGGTCGGTTGTGCTGATACTACACTTTATGCTCTTTTGCATAGATCCAGGTACCGGATAGCAGTAGTAGCTCGGGAGCCAGCCTTCAGTCCACTAAGATACCGAGGTAGCCTTGCAGGCGTCCGCAAGCCCGGCGCCTCCTCTATCTTTATTTAAGATATGTTTTCTCTTATATTCGAGACATACACTGTTACTTTCTTTCAAACGATTGTATGTAGTAAATCTTAGTAGTCCGTAAATATTGTGACACCAGTTCTGGGTAGAGGCATATGTGGATTTTTCCTTATTATTTTGGTTTATATCGTTTAAGTCTTCCGCTTAATTACAAATTTCGTTGTTGTTCAATTATTTATTTACTATTAATTAAATTGGTAAAAAAATAGATTTTAAACAAAAGTATTTATGGATTCTAAATGTGTGGCTTGCCTAGCTTCTACGAGTAGGCTCCATCACGACCCCCGAGGGTGGAAAAACTGGGCCGTGATATTATTGTAGTCCAAAAAAAATTATTACATCTATGTCCTTGCCCTATGAGTTCTTCTATTTAATATTTTTATGGTTATTTTGGTCTATCAATATTATATTTATACTTTTATAATAATATAGGTTGTCATGTTCTAAATGGATTCGGACAATATAATACGTTTTTAAGTTAAATTACTAATTAAAATTTTTTAAGAAGTATATCTTAAAAGTAATAGGATTACATGGCTAAAAATATGTCCATATCCCCAAAGTAATTATACTAATAGTATATTTAACATATTCCTAAACTTATTTAGGTGTACATCTAAGATATAGTATTATATATTTATGCCAAAAAATTATACTAATAGATTTCTTAAAGGTTATCATGTAGGATTCCTAACGTGTAGTATTATGTCCTAAAAAGTTAAAACTAATAGGATTACAAGGCTAATGTCTAGAATTCCGATTATGTCCTTTTATTGTGAGTTATTATGGTTAATATTAAAATGTTATTATTGTACTCCAACATTTTATTCATGCTCTTATAATAATATTGATATAGATAGACATAGACATATATATATAGATATAGATAAGAGTAAAAGTGATTTGGGTGAATAACTTGTCCTCCATTTGTATTTAATAACCTTAAAATTTGGATAAAAATTAGGTTCTCGACTTCTCATTTATCATTCTATCACAAGATTCGATTATTGAATAGTGATCTTCAAATTCCAATTAGTTTCTCTTCTATGATTGATTTTATGTGCGAAATATTTATATTTGCATAGAGATTAAACAAAAGGTAGAACGTCCATATAAGTGATTCTACCGCTTATTTCGTTGCTACAATTCTTTTTATAAGTTGTCTTGGTATCGTGTGTAGTATTATGTCCTAAAACTAATAGGATTATAATGTTAATATCTAGAATTCCGGTTATATCCTTTTATTATGACTTATTATGCTTAATATTATAAGATTATTTTTGTAAACCGACTTTGTATTCATGCTTTTATAATAATAATAGAATATAGATAGATTAATTTCACACTAAACAAAATAGTCATTTAATCATTTTTCTAATATTTAGATCTTTGAAATCAACTAAAATTTTAGTTATTAAAATCTTTCCTTATTTGGATTATGCAAAGATTCCTAATATTTTGGACTTCAAAGTCTAATAAAATTTAGCATATATAATTATAGTATCTTCGATATTAAAAGTTTAATTTGTCAAATAAATTGACGTGAATGAAATAGTGGAGGTGCTGATTTCTTGATAGCATAAACCAATTGCTAATTGAGGTCAAAATAAGTACAATACATAAATATAGATAGCAGAATGTCACAGTATCAATTAATGATAAATAACTTATTTAACTGTTAATTTCACATTTCTATATTATATGTGACCTACCTTTCACTTAAATAATATTTTTTTCATATATATAATATTTTAAAAATACAGTCAATAATTAGAACAAATAAATAAGAAATATTTTACGAATTTAAAGAGAGAGAAAACAAATTGGTAAGAGTCAATAATTTTTTTATCCTTCGAAAATAAAATGATTATTAAATAAAAAATTATTATTAAATTTAACTATTTAACACTTGAAATGAGATAATTAAAAATTTAATAAAAATAAATTATTCATTTGATGTAAAGACAAATAACTAAGTTTTTATATTAACATATAGCAAGAGAATTGAATTCAATTCAATTCAATTGTTTTTCAAATTAATTATATACAAATTTTTATTTTTTCAAGTTGACAAAACTCCTTACATATATAAATTTATTTTCATAAGAAGAAGGTTGGCAAAAAAGAAAGAAAAATATTATAAAATCGATTAAAGTATAGTACTAAAAGCCAAATTGGCTAAGTGCAAACTTGAAGCTATATCTTAATATAAGACAGAATGTGAATGAGTTGTCATATTTTATATATTTTATATTTTTTTTTTTGCTTTCATTCTAACAAATAACAACTCCTATATTTTTTTATATTAATTTATTATTACTTGGGATTTTTCGGCGCGAATTCGAATTTAATTGGGCCCCAATGTAAGTATCGAATACCGGGTGGAAAACAAAAAAAAACATCAGTCATTTTTTGACTTTACGCTTGCGAGTTATAAATTTTTACATAGGAGCCGCAGGGCCAACCATAATTCCAAAGTTTCTAAAAGATTTAATTTTCCAATTTGTGTTTCACAAAATTTAAATAAGAGTGATTAAACTATTTTGTGTTATTTTTTTTATTAGGTCACAAATATAACAATAATATTCATGAGATATTTCTACAAAACTTCTCGAAAAATCATAGTAAAGCATCCAAGGATTTATGCGACGCATAATTTCTTTCTTAATTATTCTATCTATATAAGATTAACTTATATTATTTTAAGAAACTTATATTATTTTTTTTACTCTTTATTTTATGACTCAAATATATTACTATTCAATAATATTTAGATAAACAACAACAATGATAACAACCCAGTAAAATCTCACTTTGGGGACGTAGTATGTACGCAGACTGTCACGACCCAAAATTTACTAAGGGTTGTAGTGGCGCCGGACACCTCTGTCAGGCCAGCCAACTCAAATACTTTAAGTTAGTCTCGTTTTAACACTTTTGAAATACAGGATTTTTCCTTCATTATTTAGAAGTTTTAAAGAATATATTTTCAAATCAAATTTAAAAGTTAAGCAATTAATACAATACTCCAAACTATCCCAGAACCCGGTGTTACAAGAGCATGAGCATCTACTGATAAGAGAAATAAAGTACAACATCCACCTGGGATACAGTAGACGGAAAGTAAATATAGTACAAAGGAAGGGACTACTCTAGCTGCGGCCGTCTCGAATGATGCAGTTCACCTAGTCCCAGAATCATCCGTGCTGCTATGCCTAGTAAGCCACTGGAGTCACATATACCTGTGCAAAAAAATGCACAGCAAGTGTAGTATGAGTACAAAAATAACGTGTACCCAATGAGTATCTCGCCTAATCCCGAAGGGGTAGAGACGAGATGGTCAACTTTGACACTCTCTAGTGGCCCAATAATTATTCATCCGTAATAAATATATTAAACGGTGGATTTATTTTATAAACATGATTTTAATCCAAATAGAGGAAACAAGTAAACACATAACTTTTTCATAGGAATTTTCCATAGGCCCTCTTTATTATTAACAAATAAATCTCGAGCCAGGGTGAGGCAGTGACAACTTAAATAAGTTCAGGACAACAGCACAAACATGCGCAAATCATGCCGAGGTCGACGGCCTGCTCCAACAGAAATGTAAATTGTGCACTGCCGAGGGTCGAGCGGCCCATACCATAGATGCATCTATTTAATCTGCCGAGGCGTTCGGCCCGTTCCAGAAATAAACACATACCCTGCTCGCGAATCATGTATGCGACGCAGGTACACATAAGAATACATGCTCAATCAGTCAAATAAGAGCTTATCGGGGAATATTTATTCAAATAAAACCAATTCTCTTTTAACAATTTTAAGAAATTAAGCTTAATCCCTTTGAAGTTCATTTACTAATTTAATGTGATTTAGGCAATTCAAGCCATCAATGGGTTTACAAATAATCCGAGTATAACATGCTTTTGGGTCCTAGACCACCCGGACAATAGCATAATAGTAGTTACGCATGGACTCTCGTCACCTCATGCGTACATAGCCCCCGCAAATAGGAGCACATAACCAATTTAACTCACCTATGGGGTAAATTCTCCCTCACCAGATTAGAAAGGAGACTCACCTCGCTCCGAAGATCCACAACCGGCATTCTACATTCTTCCGAAGGCTCGAACCAACGCAAAATGATCCAAAACTAGCCATTGGTCATACAAATCCATTAATATAAGCTCAATTAAACTTACAACCCAATTTGTAACAATTCCTAACCCCGAACAAAAAGTTGACGAAAATGCCCTCGGGCCCACGTATCCGGAATCCAAAATTTCTCAAAGATAAAGGTTACACATGACCTTAGGAACTCAAATATAAAATTTTCTCTTAATTCCTTTTTCAAAATTGTGGCTAAATTTCAAGAATATGATTTTCTAGATTTTCCACCAAAACCCCAATTTTTATACTAATTTCCATGCCTAAATCCATGTATAAACCTTGTATTTAACCCAAAGCTAGCATAAATTACTTACCTCATGACAAGTGACGAAAATGACGTCCCCAAGCTGCTCCCCATCGACTCCAATGGATGAAAAATGGGGTTGAAATGAGCTCAACCCCGAACTTAAAACATTACACTGCCCCAGTCATTTCCGGTTCTGCGAAAATATTGCCGCTTATGCGGTTCCACATTTGCGAACTATAGGCTGCTTCTGCGGCTTCCACTGGCCTAGACCCTTTCGCTTCTGCGATGCTCCTTCTGCAGATGCGGTCCCGCTTATGCGGAACCTTGACCGCATCTGCGGCCCACGACCCTTCGAACCATTACGCTTCTGCGGTGCCCTCTACCGCTTTTGCGACTCCGCTTTTACGGGTACCTGACCGTATAAGCGGTCCCTGCTCCCCTTCTCTCCCAACCGCTTCTGCGGCTTCTTTCACGCTTCTGCAGGGCCATCTCCGCAGAAGCAGAAATACCAGCAACCAGCAACTCAGCTATTTCCAAAAATCCATTTTCGATCCGTTAACTACCCGGAATCCACCCGAGGCCTTCGGGACCCCAACCAATCATACCAACAAGTCCCAAAACACATTACGGACTTGCTCGAGGCCTCAAATCATAACAAGCAACGCTAAAACAATGAATTACACCCCAATTCAAGCTTTATGAACTTTGAACTTTTCAACTTCTACTTCCGATACGTAAACCTAACAAATCACGACCGATTGACCTCAAATTTTGCATACAAGTCATATTTGACATTACGGACCTACTCCAACTTCCGGAATTGGATTCCGACCCCGATATCAAAAATTCAACTTTCGGTCAAACTTCCCAAAAACCTTCAAATTTCTATCCTTAGCCAAACGGCTTCAAAATGACCTACGGACCTCCGAATTCATTTCCGATTGCGCTCCCAACTCCAGAATCACCATACGAAGCTATGCCCAGTCTCGAAATTCCAAAAGAACATTGATAACACCGAAATGCACTTCAAACCAAACTTATGAAATTCCTTCTAAAATACTAACTTCCACAATAGGCGCCAAAACGCTCCCGGGTTATCTAAAACTCAATCCGGCAATATGCCCAAGTCCGAAATCATCATACGAACCTGATGGAACCTTCAGATACCAATTCCGAGGTCGTTTACTCAGAATTCCGATCCTAGTTCATTCTTTCAACTTTAAGCTTCTCAAATGAGAATTTTCATTCAAATTTAACTCCAATCTTCCTGAATTTAAATTCCGACAACGCGAACAAGTTATAATACCCGAAATGAAGCTGTTCATGGCCTCCGACTGCTGAACGGAGCGTTGGTACTCAAAACGACCGGTCGGATCGTCATATTCTCTCCCACTTAAACATACGTTCGTCCTCGAACATGCTGAGAACTACACTAGAGTAGTCTGAAATCACTGTTTAGCACCTCAAGCGCCTTCCCGTGCTATCACAACTCAATTGAGCACATTAGCTCAATAAGTTCTGAAGATACTCCCTTTTATTCAAGCAATTAAGCCTTAGTTCCCAATTCCAACATCCGGAATTCTATGCCAAGCCTGTTTCCAACATACAATCACCGTGTCAAACACTATACACTGTACTCAAACATGACTGCATAACTCTGTTGAATTCACACTTTGCATCACTTTACTCATAGGACCACGATAACATTTCTATTTGAATTAATCGAAATTCCATGAATCCGATACTCCCATTGCACCTCATGACCTGCATAGGTCTTACTCCAACTATTACAACACTGCCACGACGGATGAGATGCCGAAATTCATAATCAACTGCCGAGTCAACCAACCGTCGAGTCTATATTTCTGACCAGAAACATTACCACATTCTGAACCTAATAATGACTTTTGCTCCTTAATATACTTCATATAATCAGGTTGCACTGATCTTAAATCCCATAATATCATCTTATCCAGTACGAACTGCTCGGCAATAAGCCACTCCGAATGCAATCACAAGTCTCATATGACGCCACAATGTGCCAATGGCCACCAATCCGAATACAACACAACAGGAATCGAACTATGGAAGGAATTACCTAACTCCCACACTACTACGGACTTTCCTTAGAAAATAGGAAGCAGGACATTCAAAATTAGCATATAGAAAACCACACTCATCATCACACTGTTGCAGTGTGCAACCCGATCCACATAGCATAACCATGGCGGCGTGCCATCTGATCCTCACAATATAACCATGGCGGCGTGCCACCTGATCCTCACAATATATCCATGGCGGCGTGCCACCCGATCCACACGTAGAACTCACATAAGGAGATATACATCGAGCTAATTTGCTCATTACGATAAAATACCGAATCTGGGTCACAAGCACGCTAAGTGCATAATGCCATCCTTGAGGGGACATATAGCGCGATAAGCTACAAAAACCGAGCACAACTGAGGTGCGATATACAGTCTGAATCTCAAGAGCCATCTTGCTCTTAATACGTCATTGCCACGCGGAACCTCAACACATAAAGTTTACCAAGACGTCTCACAACTCATACGTTGCATTACATCATTACCTGGAATAGCTGATGACAAAATAACACCCCGACTATTCCTCCATAGGGAACGCTCGCTGAAGCGTACATACCTGGCCTGATATAAAGCCCTATTGACATATAAATCAATCCACCGATCTCAAGCCAATTTCTGATTGCACCAACTTGGCCAATGACCTTTCAAAGGTCCGTAGTAACCCCCTTTTGCCTCATATCACGTAAGAATA
>MU694930.1:59381-77499 GCA_026770625.1 Nicotiana glauca | reverse complement strand
GGAGTAAACCCAAAATACATAGACCATAAAAAGAATAGGACTATGAGATGTTGAAAATGATATTCAGCCAAACACTAATGTAAAACCTAGCTCTCAAATGAAAAACTGAATTTCTTCCTCAACAATGTAAAACCTACCACTAGCTCTCTCGTTTATGCCAATATCTCTTCTAATCAATTTCTTGCTTATTTCACTTTCTTTAATTAATTATGTTCGGATTGCCAGGGACACTTGTCCCCTTATCCGTTGTGTAAGGGCTCTGAAAGGAATTTATAATAGTCTTGGACTATTTCACCCACTGCCTTAAAGTTTTGGATTGGATATTCAGATTCTTTTGTAAAGAAGGGCAAAAACTCCTTAAAATCCCTTATAAGTCATTGGCCTGTGAATTTCATTGGTAGCTATAAATTGAAGAAAAATGAATGCTTAAAGGTGGGATTTGGCCATTTTAATGATTTATTTGTTTCTTCAAAAAGCCAAGTAGGAGAGAGAAAAAAAAGACAAGTAATAAAACAATATATGGTTAAATTAAAATAAGCTGTTATGTCCACAAGAAAATGCATGGTAGGGACAAAACAGAGAAAAGAAAAATCTCTGAAGCTATATCTTTTGGTATTTGCTACATTTTGCAGTGGGCACATTTCCCTCATATCCACTTTGGACTCAAGCTGGAGAGCAACAAGCAAGCCAAATTGGACCATGCAGTTGCAGGAGAAGGTTCTCATAAATCACTTGGTCTTTACTAAGATCAACACTTAGCTTGAACCAAAACTTAAACATATATATATATATATATATATTTCTAAATATTGTTTTCAAGTTGTAAAAGTCTCTCCAAATGACGTATACAGTTTGGCTCTGAAGTCTCCTGTGGTATCTTTCATTTTTTTTGTTTGCCTTTTTCAGTGTCCTTTATTCAGGGCCGTGGGGCTTCTTTAATTTGTTTGTGACTAAATATCATGTATTCTAACTAGCTACATCCAATGTTTACTCCAATAACATACACTTGCTCTTGTGACTTTTTATAAGTATCTATTTGGGTGTGGATGCCCTTGCCATATGTTTTTGTTTTTGTTACTTCTACATTACAAGTAAGAATCAGCCGATTTGTAGAACATATTATGCACAAACGCATGAAATTTCTAAGTAAATTTATCGCCTAATCAAGTAAGTGGGGCTAATACTTCCAATAAGCTAGTAACCTGAAGTCAAGTTAACTCTAAATATATTTTTCGTGATATATCAGAGATTACAGATATGGACCTACCAAACATGTTTACTCCAAGAATGTACGGTATTCTTTAATTTTTTGTCTGATCTAAAAAGAATGATATTATTTTATATTTAAATTCTTTTTTAACTGCAAACCTCTCATTTATACTTATGATATATTCTTATCACCACAAAAATTTCAATTTATAACGACAAGCAATGGCTAATCTACGTGGAGAGTTGTGGGTGCTCAAGCAAGGTCTTTACCCAAATTTAATATATTTACATAAGCAATTAGCAATAAATGTAAATAAGTACTAGCTGAGCACCTATAGTTAAATTCTTCTACCTTATGCTTTCGGAATTCTTTCTAACGGGCACCCGTGACTTTAAAATCTTAGATCCATCGCTGACCACAAGTTCTAAGGGTATTTTTGGTATTTGTAAAAAGTCTTTTTTTTAGGAAAATTACTAGCTATGTCCATTTATAAATAGCTCATTGCAAAAATTGGCCAATTGATAAAATATTACTAATATTAGCCAATTAGCTATTTGTAGCAAAAAAATATCAAATTTTTGCTTTGTTTTGAGTGGGTGTTATTAGAATAGATTGGGCACAACTTAAGGAGCTTGAATCTCAGTTTTGGGATGATTTGGTAAAGATTTGAGGTGGTTTGAATTGAAAATTCGAAGTAAAAAGCTGAACATGAAAAAAAAAATGATATGTGTATCACACTGTGTATCATTACTATCACATATGTATCATATTTGTATCAATTGTGTATCACATGTATATCCATGTATACCTGTGTGTGAGATACATGCGTGATACATGTTTGATACATGTGTCGCAGAAGACTTTTTTGAACTCGGTTTAGTTACGAATTTTGATACAAAACCAGTCCCAATCGCCTCCAATCTTCCTCAAATTTTGTATATTGACTTATCTATACATTTTCAATGAATTTCAACTATACCCATTGAAAAAGTTCCTTTTGTGTTTAGATTTTTGGAATATTGTATCGGTTTTTGTATTTTATCACCTTATTTGCTACATCGTCCATGAAATTTTCTTTCCGTCTTGTATCTAATGTTGCTAATCACGCTTAAAATTATAAAAGGTGATTTTTGCATGTGATTCTTTGAGAGAAAGAACCTTATTATTTATTTTTTTAATTTTTGTTGACTAGTTTTGGTAAGTCTATGACTAATGGCCAGAGGTTGGTAAGTTGAGATTTATTTGAGATATTTGTGTAAGTTTTTCCTTTTTTTAAGCTCCATGACTATTGAAATTAAACAAGAAAAATTTTCGTTCCTATATCATATATGAAACTATATTACCAAATATGTTCATAGTTTGCTAATTACCCTTCATGCTAATAGTATTCCTACAAAATATAGATAATGCATAAAATAAGGAATCATTGTATCTGTAGGATTCCTTATTTAAGCGCGCAAAAATTGGAAATTAAATATTCTTCAAATCTTCCACAATGCAAATCACGCACATTCATAATTATCGTCAGCTTCGTTTCAAATTATTTCATACTCTGCGATACACTCTGTTTCCAAATATTTCTCTACATCTCTCTGTATCTCTCAATCCCAAATTTCAGTAATACAAAGCAAAGGAAAAGAGAGCAGCAATTCCACCATTGACAACCATTAAAAAGCTTTGAAGCTTTGAATTCAAATTTGGATTTTTAAAAATCATTATTTGTTTGGATTGGGTGTTGTTAAAAATAATAGAGAATATGGTTTGGTGTTTATATCTCAATTTTGAGGGATTTTGGTGAAGGTTAGACTTGGTTTTGACTGAATTTCAGATTGAAACTCGAAGAAGAAAACGACATGACATACATTATATTGCAGAAATTGTAGAAAATTTGTAGATAAATTGTAAAAAAAATTATAGATTGTTTATTTATTTTTCTTTTATTCATTTACCTATTGTATGAAAGTTGAACAACATTATTGTATAAAAATTATATTTAAGTGGATGATTTTGTACTGTTTTGGACAAAAATATGTATAAAAAATGTAAAATATATATTTTAGGGAAAGCATGTCGAGTCCAAATATGTACCCAGTTTGTAGATAAATTATAGATTATTTGTATTCTGATTGTAGATGTTTTATTTTCTGTTTTCACAAATAAAAAATGACTAAAACTTCTACAAATCTTCTGAAAAAAATGCAATTATGTCAAAAATTCCAATTATGCTACAATTGATGGGCATTAGGATATTAAAATTTAATGTACCCAGTTTGTAGATATTTGTAGATAAATTGTAGATTATATGTATTCTGATTGTAGATGTTTTATTTTCTGTTTTCACAAATAAAAAATAACTAAAACTTTTACAATTTTTTTGCAAAAAATGCAATTATGTCAAAAAATCCGATTATGCTACAATTCTGTGATTCTCCTATATGCTCTTGTTACTCCTTACAAAACTACTATACTAAATATGAAATCCAAAAAAATATGATGAAGGGATAGATCTTCCTAAGAAATTTTGTAGAAACATTGAAATTCTGTATTTTCATATTAATTTTCAAATGATATGTAGTTTTGTTGTTGATTAAATGTAGAAAATAAGCCATTATGAGTCTTATTTGACTCATTCCTCGCATTCAACCTATTCTACAAATTCACGCCTCTTTAAATACAATACAATCAATACTTTCTTGAATTTAAAGGTATATCAATATATATAACTTAAAAAACATCTTCTCCTCTGCACAAGTTAGCTCCAAAACAGACAAAGTGGAATAACAAGCTCCCATCAAAACTTTTAACACAAAAATACAAAGCTCAAAAATAAATAAACAACAATCTATAATTTTTTCACAATTTTTCTATAATTTATCTACAATTTTGGCAATATAATGTATGCAATGTCTTCTTCTTCTTTGAGTTTCAATCTGAAATTCAGTGAAAACCAAGTCTAATCTTCACCAAAACCCTTCAAAATTGAGATATAAACTCCAAACCATATTCTCAATTATTTACAACAACACTCAATCCAAACAAATAATAATTTTTGAAAACCCAAATTAGAATTTAAAGCTTCAAAGCTTTTTAATGGATATCAATGGTGGAATTGCTGCTCTCTTTTCCTTTCCTCTTATATTACTGAAATTTGGGATTGCGAGATAGACAGAGACGTATAGAGAATTCTCAATTCTTTGCAACAACATCCAATCCAAACAATGTCTTTTGAATATCCAAATTCAAATTCAAAGCCTTGGCTATGGAAGAAATAATGAGATTTTGATACAGAAATCGTGGGTGTGGGAGGAAAACGTGGGTAAAGGTGTGGGAATTGGAGAGACAAACGTGAGGGGAGTGGTATTAGAAGAAATATACGGTACCATTAAATTAGGAATATAATTAATACCCTTAAAAACTACTATGGTATATAATTGATAATTAGATATACTAAATATAATTGTATCAAAACTTAAACATTGCGGGTAACATAGTTTTCTATATGGCATATGTTAAAATTCCATTAAACAACGCTACAAAAATAAAACGGATGAAATTTAAAAATTTGGAGGTATAGAGAAGAGCGTAGCTGGTTAAGACACCATGGGTTTAATTAAGCTCATTAATTTAACTACCGAGCCTATACCCAAATAGTACAGGACAAAGATCATCAAATTTCAATAAATATCACATTCCCATAATTGTAGAAGTTGAATGGCTACAATTGTAAAAACATAAATATGAAAAAAAATTAAACCAAACGAAGGATTTGATGCAATGAACGGAACACTCTTTCCTAAACGGGAGATCTCGAGTTCGAGTATTGAATATAGAAAAAATATTTATAGTGAGCGCTCTTCCCCGAATGGTGTCCTATGCGGTGCAAATCAGAATATAATTGAGCTTCAATGTGGATACTGAATATCGGACGAGAAACACAAAAAAAAAATGAATAAAACTTTGAATTCCCCTCTACTTATAGCTCGTTTGGCCAAGCTGCAAAAATTAGCTTATTTTAAGAAGTGTTTTTCTCAAAGTACTTTTGGTGGGAAGCAGTTTGTGTTTGACTAATTAGTTTGAAAAGCACTTCTGAGCAACAATTAGTGTTTGGTCAAACTTTAAAAAATTACTTTTAAGTGTATTTTTCTCAAAAGTACTTCTCAAAAAAGTATTTTTGGAGAGAAGCTACTTTTTTCTACTTCTCCAAAACTGCTTATGCTTCTTCTCAAAGGCGCTTTTTTTCCTTCCAAAAATTTGACCAAACACCTCAATTTTTGATCAAAAATACTTTTGGCAAAAAAAAAAAATATTTTTTACCAAAAAAAAGCTCGGTCAAGCAGGCTATTACTCTCCTTTTTGAAGGTCATATGCACTTAACCTATCTTTATCCTAAATTAAACTGTACAACCATATTTGAAATGACATAGAGATCTATGACTGTGTATGCATGAAAGTGAGCATACAGAGAGAGAGAGATAGAGCATGTGATGTGATAGTAACAGTTCATTTGTTCAAGTCATGTTCATTTGTCATAGAAGACGACAAAAAATTAACAAATCAAGAAACAGAGACCACTATTACACCGAATTTAATGCCACTGCCAAAAATATGAAAACCCTTCTCATGAAACATAAACAAAACTATAGCAGCTTTAAACGAATGATTTTCTTGATTTGTTTGTTGCCAGCATTTATCACGCATGCTACTGCTATATAGTATTCACTCTCATTCACAATAAGTAATTTATTTGGATATTATCATACATATTAAGAAATTTATCTTTTATTATTAATTAATTGATCATATTAATTTTTACTATCTCACATAAACACTCTTAACACATATTCCAATACGATTTATTCCAAAGATAATATAGGAAAAAAATTATTAATTTATTCTTGAAATCTGAAAAAATTACTTATTTTAGACCACAAGAAAAAGGCTAAAAATCCAGAGGGAGTATTTCCCAACATTCTCCTCAAACTTACTGCTGAAGCATATTCCTTCCCTCCCTTCCTCTTCAATTTCCTTTTTCTTAATCTATAAAATAGAATTCTATAGTATGTAAAAAAAGAAAAAAGAAAACAGAATTATGATGGCGAATCAGTATTTTTTACGGGCGGCAAGATTATTATTTTAAAATCATAAAATTTTAAAAGGTTAACTTTAATTTATTGAATTTTATGTTGGATCAAATACATTTACATAAAATTAGAGAGGATCAGTACAATCGCGAGATCTCACTAAATCATTTGACCAGTGGAGCCATAGACCTTTTTCTCCTCTATGGTTCCAAATAGTAGTCTCATGCAGAATTTAAAACTAGACCAAAGTCCAGCCTTGAAGTAGTCATAAAAAAGAAGCTGTAACATTTCGACATAAGAGTCCGGAAGTGAAATAATGATTTTATTTTACACAAAGCACATTTTTAATGTTTAAAAAAAATTACATTAATAGGTAATTCGCAGTATAATACTGCGAATTGCTTTAACGAAAATTTAGTCGTTAAAGCAATTTACAGTATTATACTGCGAAATATTAAAAAAATATTTTTTTAAGCAATTCGCAATATAATACTGCGAATTGTTTAAAAAGGGGCCCAACTCTTTTTTCAAAGGCAATTCTCAGTATTATACTCTCAGTATTATACTACGAATTAGGGTAATTCACAATATAATACAGAGAATTACCTTTTGAAAACATAACTCCCCTTCTTCCCCGAAAGAACTCTTCCAACCTCCATTAAAAAAAATTTCCCCACAATTTGGTCCCCCACCCCCGTTTTTAATTTAAAAAAAAAAAAAATTCGGCCCCACCCGTCACCTTAAGAGCAAGGAGTGTAGGTCTCACACACAAGACAAGCTTTGGATTCCTTCTTTCGGGTGGAAAAATTCGATTTCAATCAAATTCAAAAAAGTTAAATCGAGGTATTTCGATTTTCTTTATGTCGAAACTTGTATAGTACATGAATATTTGTATTGTTTAATGTGTTTTCATGTTAATTTGTGTTATGTTTGTGCTTAAATTTGTATCTTATTTATACCCGACTTGATTTATGAGTTTTGGTTAAAAAAAATGTTAAAAGTTGATAACTTATTTGTATTTTAAATGTTATATTTTTATTTGGTTAAATAAAAAATTAATATTATTTTGTTTGTTTGTTGTTCATATTTATATTTTATGTTAGTTGTTTTTATAGGTAATAGTGACCTTTTAGCGTAATAAAATAAATAGCCTTTTAGCGTAGTAAAATATAGATCCTTTTAGCGCAGTAAAATATAGAGCCTTTTAGTGTAGTAAAATATCTAGCCTTTTAGCGTAATAGAGCCTTTTAGATTACACTTTATAAAACTTAATTATTTAATTCATTAATCTAATAAAATTCTAAAATATTGAAATTGACACGCATAATAATTAAGGATAAGTCGGTGCTACCGGGCCTCAAAAATAATGCTTGGAACCCATACTTAATTATTCAGTCCAATATTAAACATAATTAATTATTTAATTCATTAAGCTAATAATATTCTAAAAATATTGAAATTGACACGCATAATAATTAAGGATGGCTCGGTGCTACTGGTCCTCAAAAAATGAGCCTGAAACCCATACGTAATTATTCAGTCCAGTATTAAACATAATTAATGATTTTATTCATTAAGCTAATAATATTTTTAAAATGTTGAAATTGACGCGCATAATAATTAAGGATAACTTGGTGTTACCGGGCCTCAAAAATCAAGCCTGAAACCCATATTTAATTATTCAGTCCAATATTAAACATAATTAATTATTTAATACATTAATGTAATAAATTTTTAAAAATATTAAAATTGACACGCATAATAATTAAGGATAAGTCGGTGCTACCGGGCCTTAAAAATCAAGCATGGAACACATACTTAATTATTCTATCCAATATTAAATATAATTAATTATTTAATTTATTAAGCTAATAACATTCTAAAAATATTAAAATTGACACGCATAATAATTAAGGATGGCTCGGTGCTACTGGGCCTCAAAAAATGAGCCTGGAACCCATACGTAATTATTCAGTCCAGTATTAAACATAATTAATTATTTAATTCATTAAGCTAATAATATTTTTTAAATTTTAAAATTGACACGCATAATAATTAAGGATAACTCGGTGCTACCGGCCTCAAAAATCAAACCTGAAACCCATATTTAATTATTCAGTCCAATATTAAACATAATTAATTATTTAATACATTAATGTAATAAATTTTTAAAAATATTAAAAATTGACACGCATAATAATTAAGGATAAGTCGGTGCTACTGGGCCTCAAAAATAATGCCTGGAACCCATACTTAATTATTCAGTCCAATATTAAACATAATTAATTATTTAATTCATTAAGCTAATAATATTCTAAAAATATTGAAATTGACATGCATAATAATTAAGGATGGCTCGGTGCTACTGGTCCTCAAAAAACGAGCCTGGAACCCATATGTAATTATTCTGTCCAGTATTAAACATAATTAATGATTTAATTTATTAAGCTAATAATATTTTTAAAATATTAAAATTGACACGCATAATAATTAAGGATAACTCGGTGCTACCGGACCTCAAAAATCAAGCCTGGAACCCATACTTAATTATTCAGTCCAATATTAAACGTAATTAATTATTTAATACATTAATGTAATAAATTTTTAAAAATATTAAAAATTGACACGCATAATAATTAAGGATAAGTCGGTGCTATCGGGCCTAAAAAATTAAGCCTGAAACACATACTTAATTATTCTGTCCAATATTAAATATAATTAATTATTTAATTTATTAAGCTAATAATATTCTAAAAATATTGAAATTGACACGCATAATAATTAAGGATGGCTCGGTGTTACCGGACCTCAAAAATCAAGCCTGGAACCCATACTTAATTATTCAGTCCAATATTAAACATAATTAATTATTTAATACATTAATGTAATAAATTTTTAAAAATATTGAAATTGACACGCATAATAATTAAGGATAACTCGGTGCTACCGAGCCTCAAAAATCAAGCCTGGAACCCATACTTAATTATTCAGTCCAATATTAAACATAATTAATTATTTTATTCATTAATCTAATAAATTTTTAAAAATATTGAAATTGGCACGCATAATAATTAAGGATAAGTCGGTGCTACCGGGCCTAAAAAATCAAGCCTGGAACACATACTTAGTTATTCAGTCTAATATTAAACATAATTAATTATTTAATTCATTAAGCTAATAATATTCCAAAAATATTGAAATTGACACACATAATAATTAAGGATGGCTTGGTGCTACCAGGCCTCAAAAAATGAGCTTGGAACCCATACTTAATTATTCAGTCCAATAGTAAACATAATTAATAATTTAATTTATTAAACTAACACTGTCACGACCCGAATTTTCCACCATCGGGAGTCGTGATGGCGCCTACTAGTGGGAGCTAGGCAAGACAACTCTTACTTATCTTTCCATTTCTACAAACTCTTATTTTAAAATATTTAGCAATAATAATATGATTACAGCGGAATAAATTAATTTAGCGGAAGACTTAATAAATGTTGCTAGATGCGATACAGAAATCCAAACATAAATCACTACCCAAGAACTGGTGTCACAATACTCACAAACTTCTATGGATACGAAACACAACCGTTTGAAAGAAATATAAAACAGTTTGTCTCGAATACATGAGATAACAGACTAAAAATAAGAATAGAGGAGATGTCGGGCCTGCGGACGCCTGCAAAGCTACCTCGGTGTCTCGCTGATTGAAATGCTAACACTTGCACTATTGTTGGTACTGTCCAAGACCTGTATCTGTACAAAAGATACACAGAGTATAGTATCAGCACAACCGACCCCATGTGCTTGTAAGTGCCTAGCTACCCCGGCAAAGTAGTGACGAGGCTAGGACCAGACACTCACATAAACTTTTCAGTTTAAATATATATATATATATATATATATATATATATATATATATATATATATATATATATATATATATATATACACAACAAGAAATGACAGGAAATAACATGTAATATTTGGGAAGGGGAAAACATAATCTGGGGTGGCAACAAAATATAATATCAGAAATAAATGAGTAATGAAATTAAAATCACTTTCAAGTTCAACTCATCTTGTTGCAGGCGTGCAACCCGATCCCATTTCCTTTCATATCTTGTGGTAGGCGTACCACCCGCTCCTATTTCAATTCATATCTTATGGTAGGCGTATCACTCGCTCCCATTTCAATATCATTTGCGGTAGGCGTACCACTCGCTCCCATTTTAATATCATTTGTGGTAGGCATACCACTCGCACCATTTGTGCACATTATGTTACCGGCATGGAAACCAATAACGAATAATCAATATAATTTGTGGTAGGCGTACCACTCGCTCTTATTTTAATATCATTTGTGGTAGGCGTACCACTCACTCCTATTTCAATATAATTTTTGGTAGGCGTACCACTCGCTCCCATTTCAATACATATCTTGTGGTAGGCGTACCACCCGCTCCCATTTTATTTTTTTCTCAGTGTACAATATATTACCAGCAAAGAAAACCCATAACAAATAATCAAATAATATATTACCGGCAAAGAAAAGCCATAACAAATAATCAAACAATATATTACCGGTAAAGAAAACCAATATCAAATAATCAAATAATATATTACCGGCAAAGAAAATCAATAACAAATAATCAAACAATATATTACCGACAAAGAAATCAATAACAAATAATCAAACAATGTATTACCGGCAAGGAAACCAATAACACATAATCAAACGTCCCGACAAGGGGGGATCAACTATAATCAATCCTATTAGATTTCCACTTCACAAAGTTTAAACCAATACTCGGTATCAAGGCTCAACAAACAAGTCTTTCATAGAATCAAAAAAGAATACGAATTTATCAATTTAAGACCCACGGTCATGCTCGACACCAACATATGGATACGCGTCACCATGCCCATACGTCATACTCGACAAGTAGCAAATAGCAATTACGACTCAACTCCTATTCCCTCAAGTTAGGGTAGATCAAACACTTACCTCGAAGGTTTATCAATCCTTAAGCAATGCCTTTCCCATCAAATTTGGCTCCAATCCAATCGTATCTATACACAATTGATTTAATATCATCAATAATACTTAACAAACTAATCCAAATGGCTAAATACATTTTCTAAAACATTCTACCCAAAAATTTAAAAATCGACCCCGGGCCCACATGGTCAAAACATGAGGTTCGAACTAAATTCCGATCACCCGTTCACTCCCGAGCCCGAATATATAATTTGTTCTCAAGTTCGACCCCAAAACGAGGTCTAAATTACCAAATCTTTGAAAACCCTAACTCTACCCAATTCTTTAATTTTTTACCTATTTTCACATGTTTAGGCCTAAGAATTTGATTGATGTTGATGAAAAATGAAGAAGATTAGTTAAACAATACTTACCCAATGAGCTTTGGTGAAGAAATGCTCCAAAGATCGCCCCAAAAGCTGTGGAGAAGAGAGGGTTTGAGAAATGGGATAAAATCCTGTTTCTGTTCTGTTTTCAAAACTTAAATTTGCTGGGCAGGATTTTACCCTACGCGTTCGCGACACCATGGTCGCGTTCGCGATGAAGAAAATTGGGCAGGCATCGCGTTTGCGAAGGTACTCTGCGAACGCGAAGAAGAAAATTTTGGGGCTTCAAGTTTGGCCTACGCGAACGCGTTTGGCACCACGCGAATGCGAAGAAGAAGTAGACCAGGCTCCGCGAACGCGGGAGCCTTCACGCGAACGCGTAGAAGGATGGGCTGGGTCTTGAATTCTGTGGTACGCGAACGCGAGGAGTTACTCGTGAACGCGAAGAAGAAGGGGGAAGAAAGCTTCGCGAACGCGACCAGAGGGACGCGAACACGAAGAAGGAATGCCTGCTGCAGATTTTCTGCAGTTTTTTTCTAAGTCCGAAACCACACCGATACCTATCCGAAACTCACGCGAGCCCACGGAGCTCCAAACCAAATATGATACTGACTCAAAAACATCATACGAACTTGCTCGAGCGATCAAATCGCCAAAATAACATCAAAATCAATGAATTGAGCCTTAAATCCAAGAAATCTTTCAAATTTCATAAACTTCCAAATTTTCCAATTTAAGGCCGGAACACGTCAAACGACGTCCGTTTTCAACCAAACTTTACAGGAAGCGCTTAAACCACATATATATGACCTGTACTAGGCGTCATAACCAAAATACGAGCACGATACCATTACTTTTTGATCAAATTTTATTTTTATTTTCCTTAAACATTTTCATAAAATAATTTCACGAAAAAATTCATATCTCGGGCTTAGGACCTCGGAATTTGATTTCGAGAATACGCCCAAGTCCCATATTTTTCTATGGACCTTCCGAGACCATCAAATCACGAGTTCGGGTCCGTTTACCAAAAATATTGACCAAAGTCAACTTTAATCATATTAATATCAAAATTCTTCAAATTTTTCACATAATTCATATATTTCAACATAAAAACTTTTCTGCTGCGCGCCCGGATTGCGCAAGCAAATCGAGGCAACTAAAAGTGAGGTTTTCAAGGCCTCGGAAGCACGAAAAAAGGAAGGACTCCGGTGATGACCCTTTGGGTCGTCACATTCTCCACCTCTAAAACAACCGTTCGTCCTCGAACGGTCCAAAGAAAAAAGTACCTGAGTCAGGGAATAGATGAGGATAACGGCTCCACATATCAGACTCAGACTCCCAGGTCGATACCTCAGGAGGCTAACCTCTCCACTGAACACGCACTGAAGGAAAACTCTTCGACCTCAACTGTCGAACCTGCCTGTCTAGGATAGCTATCGGCTCCTCCTCATATGACAAATCCTTGTCCAATTGGACAGTGTTGAAATCTAACACGTGCGATGGATCGCTATGATACTTTCGAAGCATAGATACATGAAACACTGGATGCACAACTGGCAAGCTAGGTGGCAAGGCAAGTATATAAGCCACCTCTTCCATGCGATCAAGAATCTCAAATAGGCCAATAAACCTAGGGCTAAGTTTGCCCTTCTCCCCAAATCTCATCAGGCTCTTCATAGGCGATACACGAAGCAATACTCGCTCACCAACCATGAAATCTATATCTCGAACCTTACGATCTGCATAGCTCTTTTTCCTGGACTGAGCTGTACGAAGCCTATCCTGAATGATTTTTACCTTGTCCAAGGCCTCCCGAACTAAATCCGTAACCAACAACCGAGCCTCTCCCGACTCGAACCATCCAATCAAAGATCGGCACCGCCTACCATACAAAGCTTCATAAAGAGTCATATGGATGCTCGATTGATAGCTGTTATTATAGGAAAACTCTGCCAAAGGCAGGAACTAATCCCACGAACCTCAAAATCAATAACACAGGCTCGGAGCATATCCTCTAAAATCTGAATGGTCCTCTCGGACTGACTGTCCGCCTGGGGATGAAATGCTGTACTCAGCTGAACTTGGGTGCCCAACTCTCGTTGAAACGCCTTCCAGAAATACGAGGTACACTGCGCACCTCGATCCGAAATGATAGACATAGGCACCCCATGAAGGCGAACAATCTCCCTGATATAAATCTCAGCTAATCTCTCAGACAAATAGGTGGTGGCAATCGGAACAAAATGCACTGACTTGGTCAGCCTATCAACAATAACACAAACCTCATCAAACTTCTTCCGAATCATCGGAAGTCCAGTAACGAAATCCATGGTAATCCTCTCCCACTTCCAATCGGGAAGCTCAATTCTCTGAAATAAACTACCAGGCCTCTGATGCTCATATTTAACCTGTTGACAGTTCAAACACCGTGTTACATATGCCACAATATCCTTTTTCATTCTACGTCACCAATAATGTTGCCGCAAATCCTGATACATCTTTGTTGCGCCTGGATGAATAGAGTACCGGGAACTGTGAGCTTCCTCTAAAATCAATTCTCGAAGTCCATCAACATTTGGCACACAATTCGCCCTTGCAATCTCAAAACTCCATCAGTATCTAAGGTGACCTGCTTGGCACCTCCTCGCTGAACTGTGTCTTTAAGGACACATAAATGAGGATCATCAAACTGCCGATCATGGATACGCTCCATTAATGAAGAGCGAGCGACCATGCAAGCTAGTACTCGACTAGGCTCAGAAATATCCAATCTCACAAATCAGTTGGCTAAGTCCTGAACATCCAAAGCAAGCGGACTCTGACTGACCGGAATATAAGCAAGATTGTCCATACTGGCTGACTTCCTTCTCAAAGAATCAGCCACCACATTTGCTTTCCTCGGGTGATATAAAATGGTGATATCATAATCCTTCAACAATTCTAACCACCTTCTCTGCCTCAAATTCAACTCCTTCTATTTAAACAGGTACTGAAGACTCTTGTGATCGGTGAATACTTCACATGCCACGCCATACAAATAGTGCCTCCATATCTTCAATGCGTGAATAATCGTCGCCTACTCCAGATCATGTACTGTATAGTTCTTTTCATGAATTTTCAACTTCCTCGAAGCATAGGCAATGACCTTGCCATCCTGCATCAACACTACACCAAGCCTAATACGGAAAGCATCACAATAGACCGTATAGGGTCCCGAACCTGTGGGCAAAACCAACACTGGTGTTGTGGTCAAGGCTGTCTTGAGCTTCTGAAAGCTCGCCTCATATTCATCTGACCATTCGAACTGGACACCTTTTTGGGTCAATCTAGTCATCGGGGTTGCAATAGATGAAAACCCCTCCACAAACCGCCGATAATAACCTGCTAATCCCAAGAAACTCCGGATCTCTGTGGCTGATATTGGTCTAGGCCAGTTCTTGACTGCCTCAATCTTTCTTGGATCAACCTGTATACCTTCTGCCATCACAACATGACCCAGGAATGCAACTGTACTTAACCAGAACTCACACTTTGAAAATTTTGCATATAGCTGACTATTTTTCAGAGTCTGAAGAGCCACTCTGAGATGTTGTGCATGCTCCTCCTGACTGCGGGAGTATATCAATATGTCATCAATGAAGACTATGACGAACAAGTCTAAATAAGGCCTGAACACTCGATTCATCAATTCCATAAAAGCTGCTGGGGCATTTGTCAACCCAAAAGACATGACCAGGAATTCATAATAACCGTACCGAGTGCGGAGTGCTGTCTTAGAAACATCAGATGCCCTAATCTTCAATTGATGATAGCCAGATCTCAAGTCTATCTTTGAAAACACCTTGGCACCCTGAAGTTGGTCAAATAAATTATCAATCCGCGGCAGTGGGTACTTATTTTTTATTGTAACCTTGTTCAATTGCCGGTACTCAAGGCACATTCTCATCGAACCATCTTTTTCCTTTACAAATAGTACCGGCGCACCCCACGGTGAAACACTGGGTCTAATGAAACCCTTTTCAAGTAAATCTTTCAATTGTTCCTTCAATTCCTTTAACTCCGGCGGGGCCATACGATATGGTGGAATAGAGATGGGGTGTGTGCCCGAAGCCAAATCAATGCAAAAATCAATATCCCTGTCGGGTGGCATACCCGACAGGTCTGAAGGGAAAACTTCAGGAAACTCACGAACCACGGGTACAAAATCAATAGACGAAACCTCAGCACTGGAATCACGAACATAGGCTAGATAAGCTAAACACCCTTTCTCAACCATACGCCAAGCCTTAACATATGAAATAACACTGTGGTTAGTATGACCAGAAATTCCTTTCCACTCTATACAAGGAAAATTTGGCAGAGCTAAGGTCACAGTCTTAGCATGGCAATCCAAGATAGGATGATATGGAGATAGCCAGTCCATTCCTAATATAATATCTAAGTCGACCATATCTAAGAGAAATAAATGAACATGGGTCTCAAGACCCCCGATCACCATAATACAAGACCGATGAACTCGATCGACCATAATAGAATCACCCACTGGTGTAGACACATAAATAGGAACACTCAGGGAATCACTAGGCAGAAACAAGTACGGTGCAAAATAAGATGACAGATACGAATACGTAGACCCATGTCAAATAACACTGAAGCTTTTCTATCACAAACCAAAATATTACCTGTAATGTTTGCATATGAAGGCTCAGCCTCTTGCCTGGCTGCTGGCTGGCCTACACCTCTGGCGGTCTGAGCTCCACCTCTATGACCTCTACCTCCACCTCTACGACCTCTGCCCCTACCTCTAGCTGGCTGTATGGGCTGTTGAACACCTGGTGCCTGAATCATAGCACGAGAACTCTGATGCTGAGAGCTGCTTGAAGCTCGAGGGCAATACTTGACAATGTGCCTCGGGTCACCACAAGCATGGCAATACCCCGACTGTTACGGCTGAGCGCCCCTCAACCTCGGGCAAGCCCTCCTGAGGTGACCATACTCGCTACATTCATAACATCCATGCGAATGTCGTGGCTGGGGAAACTGAGACTGGCGCTGTGGACCTGAATGACCACCTGAAGTACCATGAGTGACCTGGAGAGCTAACTGAAAGGGCCTAGGAGGATGACCTCTACCATAGGAATTTCTACCTCCAGACGAGGTACCACTGAATCTGCCTGCATGACGGGGCCTCTTATCCGACCCTTGGCCGCCTTTTTGAAAAATGATCTCTCCTCCGGCCTGAGCCACTATACCCTGCTGACCTGCCACAGCTAGCTGAACCACCAGAGCTTGCACTTGGGGAGTTACCTGCATCGGAGTGCGCGTAATAGGAGTTTGAACCCCTCCTCCAGCCTGAGAAGTGGCTAGTTCTACTGGAAGCAAACCCGCTCGGACGACACTCTCCATGAAGCCTGCTAATCGGACTAGAGCGTCCTGAAGAACTGGGGTAGCAATGAACCCCTCTGGGACCTGAGCTGGGCTCACTGGAGCTGTTGGGGCTGGAACCTCCTCCTCAACATGAATCTGAGGCTCCGCCACTGGTGTTGCTGCTCGGGTTGAGCTCTGCCCCAACCTCGGCCTCTAGGATGGCCTCGACCTCGGCCTCTGCCCCAAGCGGGAGCTGCTGCCGGGGCCTCAGGCTGTTGATCAGTAGATAAGGAAGCGCTGTTCTTGCCATCTAAGGAAGAAAAAAGTAGAAATTCAATTAGCATTTGAAGAACAAATTCGCACGATAGGAAAGAATAAAGGTGAAATTTTTCCTAACTCTGTAGCCTCTGGGGGATAAAAACAGACGTCTCCGTACCGATCCCTCAGACTCTACTAAGGTTGTTCGTGAGTTGTGAGACCTATGCAACCTAGAGCTCTGATACCAACTTGTCACGACCTGGATTTCCCACCATCGGGAGTCGTGATGGTGCCAACAAGTGGGAGCTAGGCAAGCCAACTCTTACTAATCTTTCCATTTTTATAAACTCTTATTTTAAAATATTTAGCAATAATAATATGATTACAGCAAAATAAATTAATTTAGCGGAAGACTTAGTAAATGTTACTAGATGTGATACAGAAATCCAAACATAAATCTACCCAAGAACTGGTGTCACAATACTCACGAACTTCTATGGATACTAAACACAACCGTCTGAAAGAAATATAAAACAGTTTGTCTCGAATACATGAGATAATAGACTAAAAATAAGGATAGAGGAGACGTCAGGCCTGCGGATGCCTACAAAGCTACCTCGGTGTCTCGCTGATTGAAATGCTAACACTTGCACTACTGCTGCTGCTGTCCAAGACCTGTATCTGTGCTAAAGATGCACAGAGTGTAGTATCAGCACAACCGACCCCATGTGCTGGTAAGTGCCTAGCCTACCCCGGCGAAGTAGTGAGGAGGCTAGGACCAGACACTCACATAAGCATGTGTAGTTTAAATATATATATATATATATAT
>MU694930.1:48293-59001 GCA_026770625.1 Nicotiana glauca | reverse complement strand
ACAGGAAATAACATGTAATATTTGGGAAGGGGAAAACATACTCTGGGGTGGCAACAAAATATAATATCAGAAATAAACGAGTAATGAAATTAAAATCACTTTCAAGTTCAACTCATCTTGTTGTAGGCGTGCAACCCGATCCTATTTCCTTTCATATCTTGTGGTAGGCGTACCACCCGCTCCCATTTCAATTCATATCTTGTGGTTGGCGTACCACTCGCTCCCATTCAAATATCATTTGTGGTAGGCGTACCACTCGCTCCCATTTCAATATCATTTGTGGTAGGCATACCACTCACTCTCATTTGTGCACATTATGTTACCGGCATGGAAACCAATAACGAATAATCAATATAATTTGTGGTAGGCATACCACTCGCTCCCATTTCAATATCATTTGTGGTAGGCGTACCACTCGTTCCCATTTCAATATCATTTGTGGTAGGCGTACCACTCTCTCCCATTTCAATATAATTTTTGGTAGGCGTACCACTCGCTTCCATTTCAATACATATCTTGTGGTAGGCGTGCCACCCACTCCCATTTCATTTTTTTCTTAGTGTACAATATATTACCGGCAAAGAAAACCCATAACAAATAATCAAACAATATATTAACGGCAAAGAAAACCCATAATAAATAATCAAACAATATATTACCGGCAAAGAAAATCAATAATAAATAATCAAACAATATATTATCGGCATAGAAAACCAATAACAAATAGTCAAACAGTATATTACCGGCAAAGAAACCAATAACAAATAATCAAATAATGTATTACCGGCAAGAAAACCAATAACGAATAATCAAACGTCCCGACAAGGGAGGATAAACTAAACAATCATATTAGATTTCCACTTTACAAAGCTTAAACCAATACTCGGTATCAAGGCTCAACAAACAAGTCTTTCATAGAATCAAATAAGAATACGAATTTATCAATTTAAGACCCACGGTCATGCTCGACACCAACATATGGATACTCGTCACCATGCCCATACGTCGTACTCGACAAGTAGCAAATAGAAATTACGACTCAACTCCTATTCCCTCAAGCTATGTTAGATCAAACACTTACCTCGAAGGTTTACGGCCAACTCAATCCTTAAGCAATGCCTTTCCTTTCAAATTTGGCTCCAATCCAATCGTATCTATACACAATTGATTTAATATCATCAATAATACTTAACAAACTAATCCAAATGGCTAAATACATTTTCTAAAACATTCTACCCAAAAATCTAAAAATTGACCCCGGGCCCACGTGGTCAAAACACGAGGTACGAACCAAATTCCGATCACCCATTCACTCCCGAGCCTGAATATATAATTTGTTCTCAAGTTCGACCCCAAAACGAGGTCTAAATTACCAAATCTTTGAAAACCCCAGCTCTACCCAATTCTCTAATTTTCTACCTATTTTCACTTGTTTAGGCCTAAGAATTTGATTGATGTTGATGAAAAATGAAGAAGACGCGTTAAACAATACTTACCCAATGAACTTTGGTGATGAAATGCTCCAAAGATCGCCCCAAAAGCTGTGGAGAAGAGAGGGATAAAATCCCATTTCTATTTTGTTTTTCAGAACTTAAATTTGCTGGGCAGGATTTTACCCTATCCGTTCGCGACACCATGGTCGCATTCGCGATGAAGAAAATTGGGTAGGCATCGCGTTCGCGAAGAAGAAAATTTTAGGGCTTCACGTTTGGCCTACACGAACGTGTCTGGCACCACGCGAATGCGAAGAAGCAGACCAGGCTCCGCTAACGCAGGAGCCTTCACGCGAACGCGTAGAAGGATAGGCTGGGTCCGGGATTATGTGGTACGCGAACGTGAGGAGTTACTCGCGAACGCGAAGAAGAAGGGGGAAGAAAGCTTCGCGAACACGACCAGAGGGACGCAAACGCGAAGAAGGAATGCTTGCTGCAGATTTTCTGCAGTTTTTTTCTAAGTCCGAAACCACCCCGATACCTATATAAAACTCACCCGAGCCCTCGGAGCTCCAAACCAAATATGCACACTGACTCAAAAATATCATACGAACTTGCTCGAGCGATCAAATCACCAAAATAAGATCAAAATCAATGAATTGAGCCTTAAATCCAAGAAATCTTTCAAATTTCAGAAACTTCCAAATTTTCCAATTTAAGGCCGAAACACATCAAACGACGTCCGTTTTCAACCAAACTTTACAGGAAGCGCTTAAACCGCATATATGACATGTACTAGGTGTCAGATCTAAAATATGAGCCCTATACCATTACTTTTTTATCAAATTTAATTTTTATTTTCCTTAAATATTTTCAGAAAACAATTTCACGGAAAAATTCATTTCTAGGGCCTAGGACCTCTGAATTCGATTACAGGCATACGCCCAAGTCCTATATTTTTCTACGGACCTTTCGAGACCGTCAAATCACGGGTTCGGGTCCGTTTACCAAAAATGTTGACCAAAGTCAAGTTTAATCATATTAATATCAAAATTCTTCAAATGTTTCACATAATTCATATATTTCAACATAAAACTTTCCGGCTGCGCGCCCGGACTGTGCACGCAAATCGAGGCAACTAAAAGTGAGGTTTTCAAGGCCTCTGAATCATGGAAAAAGGAAGAACTCCGGTGAGTAGAGTGACTATGCGCTTTCTCCATTATCTCCAGCAGCTGGATGAGTTACCGCAGTACAATCGGGGTTCTACTGTTCTGGCATACCTATATAGGAGCATGTGCCAGGCGAGCATGGGCCCAACGGTGGATATATGTGATTTTCTTCCCCTCTTACAGGTGATTTTTTGAATACTCTGTTTATTACTCTGAATTGTATATCGTGAAATGACTCATAAATTTTACATCAACCTTTTCTCTTAGGTTTGGGCTTGGCATCGGATCATGCCGTTGCAGCCACCTATACCACCACTTCCGCCCAGTGAGGCTTATCTGTTTCTCCCTCTAGCTGTCAGGTGGATTCTCCGGCATGGGAACTACCGAGAGAGATATGTTCATCATAATCTCCCCCTTGTCAGGTATGTGTTAGATATGTTGGTGGACGAACAGGTAAAAATGTACCTATACTTGCTTGTTTTAAATTGTGTTGTGTCGCGCGTACTCACTTTTATGTTATTATTTGGTAGTTCATTTGGATACCATACAGCGTCGAGTTGGTTGCTCAGCTGCCCGCATGTTTCTCAGTCGACTGGCTGCTTTGGAGCACCTCTGTCCCGATGATCTTCTTCGATCACGTTGAGTATCATGCCATAGAGCGTGTACTTTGTTAGTTTCACCGTCCCTAGCCTATACCGAGGGATCCTGGATGGGAGCCTACACACTATCAGTGGGACGACCATGGCAGCATGGACCAGCGGTATATAGGATGGCTACAACAGCAGATAGTTTATTGGGAGGAGCGAGTTGAGCGTATTCCTCCACCACCTACATATACCCAGGAGGCCACTATCCATCTGTATACTGAGTGGTACCGCTGTCACACCCAACTGATGATCGGGAACCCCATTCATATACTTGATGAGCACTACAGGCCGTATGCTGGGAGGCTCGAGGGACTGGTATGTTTTTGTGGCTTATTAATATCTTATAATTTGGATATACCGTTATTTAATTAATATTTTAAATGTTTCATAGGCTATTGGGCATCATCAGCTCTTCCAGTTGGGTCAGCAGATGCAGCAGCGTACCGACATCCCTGAAGTGGTTGAGTATGGCCGGCAGGTGGCACAATTGGCTAGCCGAGCACTGTTGCAAGCGAGAAATGCCGCGAGGTTAGAGCACGAGGCTCAGTACGCGGCTCCAAAGGCCTACCATCGGGGTAGGTGTGTCCCGTGAGGCAGGGGTAGGGCACGAGAGAGGGGTGCCCCACGAGCCATGGGTGCCCCACAGGGTCGCGGGGGTCGTGGGGGTCGTGGGGGACGGCGAAGAGGTCGTCCCCAGCAATGGGGCGGTAAGGCACCTGTCGACCCACATGTTGAGGGACAGCATGAGGACTTTGGAGTTAAGGCACTTGGAGATGATCAGCAGGGTTATATACCTCAGGCAGATGAGCTTTCCGTCAGCATGCCTTCGTACAGCCTTCAGCTATCTTTGTCAGCATCGCAGGTCACCCCGTCATGAGCATTGTCGATCACGGGTACATTCGACGGGGATACAGAGCAGTACTTCACATGCCCATCTACCGCAGCTGAGGATCGACCGACCTGGGACGTGGATGGCGGGCGCAGGTTGAGTTATCCCTCATCCCCGGTAGTTCATGCGGATCTACCACAGGCGGCGGTATGTTTGTATTACTTTAATATTTCAATTTGTTTTCTTTTCCTTAATGAGCTTCCATTAATTTTACTTTCTTATGCAGTCTTCATCCCAGCCCATATTTGAGGACACTACATGCGGTGATGAGCACACTACGGATACATATACCTAGGAGGTCAACGAGACCATGGTGATAAAATATTTTTTTACTTAAAATAACCATACATTCTGTAGGTTAAGATAATAATACATTTTCACATGCTAAGATTACTTCTTGTTTTGTAAGTTGCTGACGGCCCGATGGCCTATTCTTCCGATCCTGCTAGTTGTAGTGTTGATGCTGCTGCACATCCTCACATAAAGAGGCGGCTTGATGATGATGATCCAGATAGTGTGTCCGGGCGACAGGGGATGCGACTTAGGCCAGCAGCAACACTGAAGCACACAGACTGCGACACTCACTGATTTACTTATGTATTAACTTTGCGTAAATAGTGCTTTATGTAAATAATAGTAACAATTATCTTTTTAATAACAATTTTGTTTTAATTGCGTTTGAACAACAATTTTACTTAAACAGTACAACTCAAACACAAACCTTACAAACCTAACACAAAAACAAACAGTAGAACTAATGAAAGCACTTGACAAAGGAAACATGAAGATATACTACAACACTCAATACGTAAATGCTATTGCTTAGTTACGACCGCCTAGTATTCTCTGCTTAATCCTCTCGAGCTTTTTTTCCAATTTCTTTTTCTCTTCTTCCACCTCCTTGATCTTCACCTTCAACTCTTCAATTTTTTGCTTCGATTGGCGCTCTCTGTCCCACTGCCCGTTACCCACATCTTGAAGATGATACAACTTGTCTTTGTATTATTCCTGGACACATAGTTCATCAACCCATACCTTAAAATTGCATATAGGTACGTCGGGTTGCCTATAAAACTTGTTCATACACGCCCAGTAGCGGCGCCCAGCTTCTTCCCATTCATTGTACATCATTCTTTTGATTCCACATTCGCACTTTGGGCAACGAAGGGGTCGTTGAGACATTTCTTAAAGAGAAGTTTGGTTTTATGGAAAATCTCGATTATAGGTTGTTGTTAAGCATAGAAAATAACTTGAACGCGCTCGTTATTTATGGGCAAGATTTCATATTGATCGTAGTATTATACTGCGATTTACATATTAAATATTTATGAAAACATAGGGTTTTCACATGATTTTCAGCTCTTTCAGAACGACATGACAACTCCACAAAACGTAGTATTATACTGCGAATTATATATTAAATTTCTCTGACACGAAACAAGGTTTTCACATGGTTTTCAGCTTTTTCAGAACGCCATGATAACTCCACAAAACATAGTATTATACTACGAATTACATATTAAATTTCTCTGACACGAAACAGTGTTTTCACATGGTTTTCAGCTTTTCAGAACGACATGACAACTCAACAAAATGTAGTATTATATTGCGAATTACATATTAAATTTTTCTAAAAATATTTCTGTTTTCATATGGTGTTCAGCCTTTTTAGAACAACATCACAACTCAGGAAAACGTAGTATTATAATGAGATTTACATATTTAATTGTTCTTCAAAACAAAAAAGCTTTTTCTTCAGTCATTCAAGATTTAATTTATTTTTTAATATGAAATTTTTTTATACCACATTCTTGGTCATGTTTACTAACACAAAAAAGTTCAATATTTGAACATTTCACACAAAAATGCAGTATAATACTGCGAATTACATATTAAATTTCTCTGACACGAAACAGGGTTTTCACATGTTTTTCTGCTTTTTCAGAACGACATGACAACTCAACAAAATGCAGTATAATACTGCGAATTACATATTAAATTTATCTGACACGAAACAGGGTTTTCACATGCTTTTCAGCTTTTTCAGAACGAAATGACAACTCAACAAAACACAATATAATACTGCGCAGTACATATTAAATTTATCCGAAACAAAACAGGGTTTTCACATGATTTTCAACTTTTTCAGAACGACATGACAACTCAACAAAATACAATATAATACTGCAAATTACATATTAAATTTATCTGAAACAAAACCGGGTTTTCACATGATTTTCAACTTTTTCAGAACGACATGACAACTCAACAAAACGTAGTATTATACTGAGATTATCATTTTAAATTTCTTTGACACGGAACAGGGTTTTCATATTATGTATTTAATGATAACAACTCTACTATAACAAATTTTTATTGAAACATAATTTGAACATGAATTTTATTTGAACATGAAAACACAAACACAAAAGCGGCAAATCTAAAGATACAAACAGTACAACTACTACAAACACGTAACAAGGGAAACATGAAAATACACTACTACTCTTTTCACGTACAAGCCACTGTTTAATCACGACCGTAACTCATCAAGCTTGTTCGTACATGCTCAATAGCGGTGGGCACCATCTGGCCACCATTTGTACAAACTGCATTTTTCTTCGGACTAGCACCTAGGGACATAAACATTTTGTTCAGACATTTCTTATAGAGAAACTTTGGTTATTGTTAAGCGAAGAATACAAGTAGCATGCGACCGTTATTTATAGTCAAGATTTCACACAAAAACGTAGTATAATACTGCGAATTACATATTAAATTTATCTGACACGAAACAAGGTTATCACATGGTTTTCAGCTTTTTCAGAACGACATGACAACTCAAAAAAATGCAGTATAATACTATGAATTACATATTAAATTTATCTGACACGAAACAGGGTTTTCACATGCTTTTCAGCTTTTTCAGAACGAAATGACAACTCAACAAAACGCATTATCATATTAAATTTATCTGAAACAAAACAAGGTTTTCACATGATTTTCAACTTTTCAGAACGACATGACAAACTCAACAAAACGTAGTATTATACTGAGATTTACATATTTAATTTTTCTGCAAAAAAAAAAAAGTTTTTTCTTCAGTCATTCAAGCTTTTGAACCACGCTTTACAATTTTTTAAGAATGACAAGACAATTGATAAAATACATTATTGTACCACGCTTTACATATTTAATTTATTTTTTAACGAAATTGTTTTTTATACCACATTCTTGGTCATGTTTACTAACACCCATACCTCAAAATTTGAACAACCATATCAAAATATAACGTTAAAAAATAAGATGTAACAGGATTGTGGAAATTTATTTTATTTCATATATATTGAAACAAACACAACTACAGACATGTATTACAAAAAATAATACCAAAATAAAGGACTAGGGGTATCTTTGATAGTTGGGTACATTGGACGAACTTGCACCAGGATTACCACCGCCACGCATACCACCTGAACGATATTTACGACTGTCATGTCCTGTTTGCGAGCATATGCCACATTTACGCGCATAAACGGACTCACCAACATCCATTTGGTTCCGTATATGCGTTCTCTATTGCACTTTTAGCTTGCGCAAATAGTCCTTGTTACATACCAACTTAAAAGGTTCCGGCGACCAATAATGCTCAGCACATAATGGATGCAACTTCCCACTATACGTGTCTACGTATGCAGCAACACTATATTGCCTATCAATATAGTTTGTTGCCCCATATCCAACTTGTTGAAAGCACTTCAACACATGTGCGCACGGCATGTGGTAGATGGTCTATTTTCCACATGAACATAACCTTCTATTTTCATTCACCGTCTGTATATTATTCCTACGGTGTACTTTGATAGCGGTCTTAACTTCAAAAACACCCCGTTCATGATCGTACTGAAGAAATGAATGCCACTGTGCTCGCCTCCTGGACCTTTAAAATCTTCTTATGGGTATTGGCATAAATTCAACACCCCTGTCCATCAATGCCGATGCAGTTGCATGCCTTTCAACAAACCTCTCTGCAATCTGTTTGAATGTCATGCGGACCATGGCAGTGACAGGCAGTCCACGGGCAGACTTCAACAAGCTGTTGAATGACTCCGACACGTTTGTAGTGAGGGCTCCCCATCATTTGCCACCATCAGCATGCAATGTCCATATGTGAAGCTCATGTTGCATCAACCAAGTATAGGCTCGTGGTTCTATCTGCCGGATCGCTTCCATGCGCCTCGTGAATTTGCACTGCTGGTGCTCAATTGCAGCCATCTACATTAAGTCATGCAAGGCTTTATGAGGAAATTTCTTCTGGAAAATGGCCTTCAGGTGCCTCACACAGTAACAGTGGTATGCATATGGTTCATGCCATTTCAGGCAAGCGACGTACAGAACTTAAAATACCACCATGCCGATCAGATATTAGACAAATACCTGAACGCTGTTTGACAACGTGCTGCTTCAAGTGGTTCAAAAATTGCGTCCACGTCTCTTCACTTTTGTTGGCACAAATGGCAAAAGCTAGTGGAAATATTTGTCCGTTGGCATCTTCTGCAACTGTAATCAAAAGCTTAATATCATACTTTCCATAGACATAGGTACCGTCTATGGAAATTACAGGACGACAATGCACAAAATCATCAATTGCTGGTTTAAATGACCAATAAACATAGTTGAAAATATATTCCGGTCTGTTCGGACTCCGCTCACGCCTCCATTCAACAACAATCCCGAGGTTAAAGTGTTACAGTACGGCCATGTACCTTGGCAGATTTGAAAAAGACTTATCCTAGTCACCATAAACATGTTCAAAGGCACATTTGCGACTGAGATATGCCTTTCTTTTGGTTATAGTACAACCATACTCCTGGTGGACGGCTGTAATACACTCTTTAATCTTGAACCTAATGGACACTTCCAAAAGTGGAATCAAGACAAGGGAAATCAAGTCCACATCCAAGTTGAAGTGATTCTCATTGAATGTGTCCAATTCACATCTATGCTCGCTAATAAATTTACCCACTTTCCACAAACCTGATTTCTTCTTTGTGGCATGCAGAATCCAGTGACAACCCATAAACCACCTATGGCATACAACCTTGTATTTATCCGTACTTGACTCACTTATCGTCATCTCACGACACTCTCTTATACTGTAGATTTTTACAACCCTAATTAGGCGAGCTTTATCAGGGAAATACATGCCCTTTGTCAGAACAGCTAGTCTAGACTCATCCCACATCGCTGACCGTAGTTCATCATCATCCCTTATGAGGGCATCCACATTAGGCATGCTTGGCAAATTATCAAGGTAGGAAATATTTCGCTCTTGACATGGCACGTGGGACTCGTACACTCTTGGTCTAGCAGGAGGTGGAGGAACATGCTCCCTCGTCAGCTCAGGTTCAACATTCACTTCCTCCTCCTCATCATCACTGTTGGCCCAAGTTCAGTTGAAGTTTTGAAGATTGACAAATGAACTCAGGGAAGGACCTGGTCCATCTTGGAAGACACAGTTAGTCATAACTGTTGCACATGGAAAGCACGTGAGGAAGATATGTATTGAAGATTGCACAGAAAATATCTTCTGAATGGAATTGAAAAGGTTGCATTGAGTTATAAGGAGGACAGTCTCCTTATGACAAGAGAACACAATCCTAAGCTAGGATACGGACGGGAGTTTGTATTGGTTAAGGACTAAAATCGACTAAGGATAAGCATTTGAGTCTCGATCAAACTCTAACTGCTAATCTATTAAATAACCAAGTTGTTCTCTTTTACAGGGAATGCACATACGCAGAAGTTAAGCATATTTGAGAGCAAAAAGAGCAAGTCTAATTTGCAAGCAATATATGCGAGATACAAGTGTGCACGTCTGAAGCTACATGAACTAAGATAGAAGAACCAGTTTCATCATTGTGTTTGTTCTAAGTCTAGTTCAATTGTAGTAGGTTTTAATATTGCACCTTTCAGCTTTCTTAGAAGCAATAGTATTAGGTACTTTGAGTATTCAAGTTAGAGTTAACTTGAAGGTGTCGCAACAATTAAGGTTGTGTGCTACACTGGGATTAGAGTTAATCCTTAGGTTTACAAAGAGTTTTTGTAAATGCAGTTTTTGGCTCAGTGATTTAGTGGAGTTTGGGAAAATCCTACTGAGTAGTAGGTCGTGGTTTTTTCACCTTTTGAGCCAGGTGTTTTCCACGTAAAAATCTCTGTGCACTTTACTTTTAGTACTTATTATTCTGCAAACTGCTGTAGTTAGAACATTTAGAAGAACCAGGTTCTTCTAATGCGAAAATTAGGTACCACACAAATCAACCCCCCTCTTGTGTGGTATTGACGTTAAGAACATCAATTGGTATCAGAGCGGGTTATCCTTGAAGAGGTTAACACCTTAGGAAAAGATCAACATGAGTGCACCACCTGGGAACTGGGAAGGGCAATCCACTGCCAGGCCTCCTCTCTTCAATGGCCTCTACTATTCCTGGTAGAAAAACAAAATGAGGGACCATATCATGGGCGAAGACTATGAGCTTTGGGATATCATCACTGATGGTGCTTTAGCCA
>MU694930.1:0-30348 GCA_026770625.1 Nicotiana glauca | reverse complement strand
ATATATATATATATATATATATATATATATATATATATATATATATATATATATGTGTGTGTGTGTGTGTGTGTGTGTTGTTTTATTAATGGTTTAAAGGAATTTATTACCACTAAATATTTTTTCTTTTGTGGAGGCTTTGCAACAAATGAAATGACTACGTACTAGAAATTGTCTATTGACTTCTGTTTGGTGGACACATTCATCGTCCTGCAACCACCTTTATTTGCTCTTTAAGGTCAATGATCTGATTGCTTAAAAAAAAAAAAGAATCAAGCTTATTGTTCGCGTTTGCATATCCTTCGTCAATACTAATTTCAGAGTATGTGCATTACGCGTGAAACCATAATAATGAAGATAAATTTTTAAAATTAGATAAATTATTTTAAATAATATATTTAAAATATAAAATAAAATTCAAACGTATAAACTCGTGAAAAAGATGAATATATTATCTTGAAATGACTAATGGTGAGTCAATGTTCTAGAACAAATTACTAAAAATTTACATTGATTAAATAAATTAAAGTATATTACTATTTCCTTTAAGTTTCATTCGACTTCTCAACGTGAAAGTCAACTATTTAATTTTTATCTTAAGCTTTGAAAATAAAATTTTAATGTATAAATTTTAGATATTATACAAACAATATTTCTATAATTACAAGTATTTAAAAGAAGCAATTGAAAGTCCTTAGCAAAAAACTATCAAATTCGTCATCTTTTTTAACTATAAAACACATAAAACAAGAATTAGTAAGCTATAAATAAACACTATCAATATGGGCTGCATTATTGCAGTGGATAGGAGTAAAACATCAAATTGGTAGCTGAGAAGAGAAAATTGAATGGTAAAAAGAAGGACTGCCAGCAAGGTTAGAGGTGATATACTAATATTCCTATTTACAGCAGTGGTATACTCAAAGAAGGTTTCAAGGAAAGATGATGGCTTGCACTTAGAGGGCAGAGTGAAGCAAAGTGGCACAAAGAGCTGGAAAAACCAAAGAATTTTCCTAGTTAAAATGAGTTAATTATAAATGTAGTAGGAACTGTGTTATCTGTTTAGTCAGAAAGATTTTAAAATAAGATCTAGCTCTAGAGTCCAAATAAGCTAGCGGATGTAAATACTTATACTTGATTAAATAAAAATATTGACAGTTTAACCCAAAAAATAAACACTATCAAATTTTAAATTCATTCTCCCTGCGTTTATGGAAGAAAGAACTTATTGGCAGATAACTATAGAATAAATTGAAATTTCATAAAATTCAATTTGAATTAATCTAGGCAAAGTTTTTGTTAAGTCGTTGAAGATACATATTAATAAGAAAAGGACATTTATCTTATTTAAGATTTATGTATAGTTTTTGCGTGCATATTATAGATATTTACATAAAATTACACAATATTTGTCATGGAGTTTCCCTGTTTGATAAGAATCTTATCTTTTACTTCTTTATTATGTCTTCTATTTTTTAAATATTTTTTGTCCTTACTTAATTGATTTTGAACTCCTAAATATTAGGTAATAATAAAAATTTTACTTGATTTGAAAATCCTAAATATTAGAAAATTAACTTATATTAAATATTTATCCAATGCAAAACTTATTTTTAAAGGGTAAAAAAGGCGAACGACATTTCGCTAAGGACTTTCGTGCTTTTAATATAGTATAGATAGATAGATAGATACTAACACGACGTCAACTTTATCCACGGAAAATTTAATGATTTCATAATAGTGCGATAAGATTTCTAAATATGTTCAAAATTTTATAAATAATTCTATACAATTTCACCTTTCTATATTTTCTTTACTAAGATTATTTGGAGAGTCGAAAAGATTTTTCTTTAACTTTTGAAAGATTTTAAATAATTAACTTTGTTGTTTATAGTAAAAAATTTATGAATTTTATTTATGTGAACGTTTTATTTTCAAATATATGTCCAAACCCCTACTAAATTATACTAATACTCAACATATCCTTTTCCTCTTTTTTTTTTTTGGTGGGGAAGAGTTGAATCATGTTTATGCCTGTCTAGTGTTTTGTGTAGGTGAGGAGCATTATGCTTGCAGAATCTGATATGTCAAATCATGTAATTGGGTTTTTGGAAGTTGGTGGATGGAACTGTATATTTGGCTCTCAATGATATGTGCCCATCGGGATAACACTTGGTTTTGAGAGTAGTCAGCAGTAGTCTGTCTTGTCAAACACAGAACCCAAATACTAGTTGGCTGTCCTAAAGCTGCAGCAGCAATACTGTGGGTAACCCTTTACACAGACATGAGCCGAAAGGTGTAGGTCACCTTTCTTGATCCCTTTTTTTTTTCTTTTTCTTTTCCCTATCTTTCAAAGTTTGCGAAGGACTCCAAATGTTTTCTTTCACTGCAATTTAAAACGTAAGCTAGATCGGTAGATACGTCATATTTCACAGCTAATTTAATACTTCCTTCCATTCAATTTATCTAAACATATTTATCGGGCACGGAGTTTAATAAAAAATAAAACTTTTGAAATTTATAATTCTAAACAAGTCAAAAAGGGGTGTGTATTGGATCGAATTTGACCAATCACGTCCTCCAGTCAATACGATCAACTACTGAATGTTTACGAGTCGATATGAGGGGATGACCCAGGGGTAAAGGGAGCAATGACCTCGACCTGTCATCGGCTCCGCCATAGCGTATATTCTAATTTTGTCATTCCAATAACTAAGCTTGGATCCCCCCATTATATAAAAGGGATCTGAACCTTGTAATAGACAGAATTTTTTGAATAGACAAACTCATTCTCTCTCTGATCTTTATCTCTCTATCATTCTCTCTTTCTCCCCCCTTTACTATTACTATTACTACTGTTCTGATGATTGAAACGATCCTATGGTTTATTATCTTCGGCTACGATTTACCTCTACATCTCTTTGATTGATTTGCTTAAAAAGAGTTTAGCATCTTTTGAGTCAAACACTTTGGCGCAGTCTGTGGGGATTTTTGTAGTCGAAATCGTAGTTCTCACCTGGGATATCAAAAGCAACGATCTCTATCCTTCGCACTCCAGAGAAACCAGCGATGGCAGAAAAAGAAGCAAGGATGAAAGCAATAGCGAATGTCTCAAACAAACTCCTGGTCTCCCTCAACGAAGCCGGTGGAGAAGATACCGAGAATATAACACTAAGAGGTACACCAGAGGGGGAGATCTCACCCTCTACACTCGAGGATCTGACGATCTTGCGCGAAAGAGAAGCTTTGACATCCACGGTGAAAGAAACACCACCAACAGTCAAAAACCTGTTAGAAGAGTGGTTGACAAGCGCTCTAAACACCATGCTTGAAAAACACCCTCAAGGAAATGCCAGAGATTCGCCGACGGCGAAAATCGCTGCTGTTACCAGCAAGCCAAGCACTGTATGAACAAGCAACACCAGTACTACCACCGATGCAAGTGATGGTGCACTCGCGACCATCCTAAAGAAAATGGAAGAAATGGAAAATGAGAACAAAATGCTTCGTGACCAAATGAAAGAACACCAAGAAAGGGTTGACAAAATACTCGGCGCCCCTAAGCTGCTGCCAAAATGTGATGTGGGAAGGTTTGTCGAGCAGCCGTACAATGAGGAAGTTGCTCCCCACCCCATTCCGAAAACCTTCAAATTGCCACCATACATAAAAATATACGACGGGACCACGGATCCAGAAGATCATCTGATTCATTACGTCACCGCTGTAAAAGGCAACGACTTTTCAAAAGAACAAGTGCCATCTGTGCTATTGAAAAAGTTCGGTGAGACTTTGACAGGAGGAGCGTTAACATGGTATTCTCAGCTACCAGAACGATCAATATCAATATTTGAGGAGATGGCAGATAAATTCGCTACCACTCATGCAGGAGCAAAGAAGGCTGAAGCTAGGGTTATCGACATCTTCGCCATCAAGCAAACGATGGGCGAAGGACTTCGAGACTTTCTGGCCCGGTTCAATAGTGTAAAAATGGGACTACCAAATTTGTCAGAAGGAATGGTGGTCGCAGCCTTCCAAAATGGGCTAAGCAGAAGCGGGTCGAAAGCAACCAAGAAGTTACTCAACAGACTCATGAAGTACCCCCCACCACATGGGAGGAGATCCATAATGCCTACTGCGCCGAAGTAAGAGCAAATGAAGACGATCTCAATAGCCCAACCCAACGACTAACATCAGTACAGTCTGAGGTAAGGAGGGATCAACGAAGCGACGGACGAAGAGATCAACTCCCGCGCTTCAACAGAGAAAGACATCAGCCCTATGTCAGAACTCCTAATCTGCCTCCCCTGAGGTATACGGATGCCGTATCGCGACACATCGCGCCCCTTCAAAACGAAAAAGGTATGCCTCCGTTATTATCTCTCATAACTTTTGTGTTTCCCCTTCAAAAATAGTGTACGCACTAGAGAAGCTAGGCACGAAGGTACAGTGGCCACAAAAGATGAAATCGGACCCAAGTGTAAGAAGGTCGAATGTCTTCAGCAAATTCCATTAGGAAAGAGGACACAAGACCGAAGATTGCATATGTTTACGATAGGAGGTGGTCAGGATGCTGAAGTAGGGATACATGAAAGAACTACTCATCGATAAAGGAAGGGCTAACTTCGCCAGAGGGTGCGACCTATCTCAAAGACCACCAAGGCCACCGTCGCCGGCACGTACCATACAAACGATTATCGGCGGTGGAGACGACTCGGCGATCAACCACGTGAAGTTCACCACCACGCATAAGCTGAAGCGTACAATCGCTCACGAATGATATAATGACTTTGAAGAAAGTATCACCTTCGAAAAGTCAGATGCCGATGATTTGTCTTTCCCTCAAAACGATGCTTTAGTCATAACATTACGCATCGCTGATACAGATATGAAAAGAATCATGGTAGATGACGGAAGCGGCGCGTGTATTATCCACCCGAGAGTTCTCATGCGAATGAAGCTCGAAGATAAGATAATACCGCATTACATAACACTAATGGGTTTTAATAATGCGGTAGAGCGGACATCTGGAGAAATAGCACTCCCAGTCCTGGCAGGGGGAGTCACGCTGGAAACTACATTCCACGTCATGGACCAGGAAACCGCTTACAATTCCATCATAGGACGTCCCTGGATACAAGCTATGCGAGCCGTTCCATCAAGCTTCTACCAGGTAATCAAGTTTCCTACCCCGTGGGGAATTTTCTGCATTCAAGGCGAACCGCGTACCACCCAGGAATGCTACCGGATCGCCCAAGATTGCACGCATACCAAACAGTTAAAAGGGGCAGGCGCGAAAGCATACCAATCAGCCATGTTGGGAGCTAAAATCGATCCGACAGCAGAAGTCATCCTAGACCCCGATGTTGTAGAATCTTGCAAAGCAACTATTGAAGATCTTGACCCAGTACACCTGGACGACGCTGACTATACAAAAAAGGCTTATATCAGACACAACCTCTCCGAGCCAGTTAAGTATCGTGAATTTTAGACTAACAATCCCGACCTATTTTCCTTTTCACACTCAGATATGTCGGAGATCCCAAAGGACATCGCCACTCATAGGCTGAATGTCGATCCACTCTATCCGCCCGTACGACAGATGAGGAGGAAATTCAATGCCGCCATTAATGAGGTGGTCAGTGAAGAAGTGGACAAATTACTGGCCAACGGCTCCATCAGTGAGTCAAAATACCCCTAATGGGTCGCTAATGTGGTCATGGTCAAAAAGAAAAATGGCAAATGGAGAATGTGCATAGACTTCACTGATCTGAACAAGGCATGTCCAAAAGATTCCTTTCCATTGCCCCATATCGACCAACTGATCGACGCAACAGCGGGACACGAACTACTGAGTTTCTTGGACGCCTACTTCGGCTACAACCAAATCCTAATGGCCGAGGAGGATCAAGAGAAAACAACTTTCATCACTCACCAAGGGACTTACTGCTATAATGTGATGCCATTCGGACTCAAGAACGCGAGGGCCACATACTAGAGGTTATTTACCAAGATGTTCAAGGAACAGCTCGGCAAGACAATGGAGGTCTATATCGATGACATGCTGGTGAAGTCGGCAAAGAAAGAAGACCATATCAGTCATTCGAAAGAAGCCTTCGAGATATTGAAGCGGTACAGGATGAAATTGAATCCGGAAAAATGCGCCTTTGGTGTGGCCTTAGGAAAATTTCTGGGTTTCCTTGTGTCACAACGAGGTATCGAGGTCAACCCGGATCAGATCAAGGCCATAAACACAATACCTAAGGTACTGAATAGCAAGAAACAGGTACAGAAACTGACGGGGCAAATAGCCGCCCTATCAAGTTTCATTTTGCGATCCTCGGGTAGGTGCTACAAGTTCTTCAATGTACTGAGAAAAGATCATGGGCTATAATGGAATGAAGAGTGCATCGATGCCTTGAGGAAACTGAAAGCATATCTGTCCTCACCACCGCTACTCGTTAAGGCAGATCTAGGGGAAAGCCTGCTCGTATACCTAGCAGTATCCGAAGTCGCTGTCAGCGCAGTCCTGCTCTGCAAAAATAAAGGTATGCAATCCCCCATTTACTATATCAACAAGACCTTAATAGATGCCAAAACGAGGTACCAACACCTTGAAAAACTAGCTCTGGCACTAGTCGTAGCTTTACGAAAGCCTAGACCTTACTTTCAATGTCACCCCATAAAAGTAATAACAACATTTTCCCTAAGGGGCATCCTGCATAAGCCCGAGCTCTCAGTTAGACTCGCCAAATGGGCGATAGAGCTCAGTGAGCACGACATAATGTATCACCCGCAAACTGCCATTAAGTCACAGGTCCTCGCCGACTTTGTCGCCGATTTTAGTGCAGAAATTGGCCGGAGACAGAACAAGAGGCCCTTCGCGCCTCCACTCATACCGACCTTTGGACCTTCTATACTGACGGAGCCTCAAACGCCTCGGGATCGGGACTAGGACTCATCCTCGAAGTCCCTACAGGTGAAGTAATTTGCCATTCCATACGATGTCCCGAGATGACTAGCAACAAGGCCGAGTACGAGGCTGTGGTTGCAAGTATGAAGTTAGCACTCAAGTACGGAGCCCGGTGACTCATCCTCCACTGTGACTCTTGACTCGTCATAAATCAAGTCACCGTGACTTTCCAAATTAAAGAACAAAGACTAAAAAAATATCAATCAGAGATCCACAAGCTGATGGCAAAATTTGACGAATGCCACCTCGAGCAAATACCTAGGGCACAAAACATTGAAACAGACGGCCTAACCAAGCTAGCCGCAGCCACCAAGAATATCAACAATGGAAATGTGGTCACTCTCCTTCATTCAGCCATAGATCATGTCGAGGTATTCTCCTTGAACTTAACCTGGGACTGGCGCAACCGCCGTGTAACCTATCTGTAGGACGGAACACTCCCGTAAGACAAAAAAGAGTCCAAGAAACTTCGAGTGCAAGCTGCCCGATACTGCCTGGTAAATCATGACCTCTACAAAAGAATGTTTCGTGGCCCCCTCGCTAGATGCCTCGGAACCCATCAAACAAGACAAATATTGGAAGAGGTGCACGAAGGCCATTGCGACGCCCATGCTGGGAATCGCTCCCTCGTCCGATGTCTCATCCGCGCCGGCTATTACTAGCATACTAAGAAAAAAGAAGCAGCAGACTATGTCCGGAGATGCGAGCAGTGCCAAAAATACGCCCCCATGATACATCAAGAAGGAGAACTCCTCTATTCAGTCGCTTCGCCATAGCCCTTCATAAAATGGGGGATGGATATAATCGGCCCCCTACCGGCTGGACAAGGAAAGGTACGTTTCCTTTTAGTTTTAACTGACTACTTTTCTAAATGGGTGGAAGCAGGTGCATACGCCCAAATACGTGAACAGGTTGTCATCGATTTTATATGGAAAAATGTTATATGCCGTTTCGGCATCCCCAAAGAAACCAGCTATGACAATGGGCCTCAGTTCGTCGGAAAGAAAAAGACCGAGTTCTTCGAAAAATGGCACATCAAGCAGATACTCTCCACTCCGTATCACCCAGCCACCAACGGTCAAGCCGAGTCCTCCAACAAAGTAATACTGAACATATTGAAAAGAAGCTCGGTGAAGCTAAAGGGTTATGGCCTGAATTACTACCAGAAGTACTTTGGGTATACCGAACAGTGCTAAAGTCCAACACGGGAGAAATACCATATTCACTGGTCTATAGGACCGCTGCAATCATACTCGTCGAGATCAGGGAGCCGAGCCTAAGATACTCTCGTGTCAGTGGGGTGGATAACGACGAAAGTAGGTTACAAGACCTAGATAAAGTTGAAGAACGGAGAGACATGACCTACATAAGAATGATAGCCAAGAAACAACAGATAGAGAGATACTACAATAGGAAAGCCAAATAAGGTCGCTCAAAGTAGGCGATTATGTCCTCAAGACCAAAACACTAGCATCGAAGGACACAAACAAGGGGAAGTTGGGAATAAACTGGGACGCACCGTATAAAATCACAGCAGTTGCAAACAAAGGAGCATTCCAACTGGAAACAATGGAGGGAAAGTCACTCCAAAACAATTGGAATGTTGCCCACCTCAAGTATTTCCACTTCTAAGAGGCGTCTCCTAAGCCGTACTCTTTTTCCCTCACCCAAGTTTTGTCCCGATTGGGTTTTCTCGAGGAGATTTTTAACGAGGCGGCTAAGGGGATACCTCGTGGATCAAAAATGCAATTCATCACCTCGGTCCATCAACACGGTCTCTAGACCGAAAAAATGAAGGGAATACCCTAGTCAGTCTCCAGTATATATGCAGAAGTCGATCTCCATTGTACGAATAGAAGTGTCTATCTCCATTATATATGCAGAAGTCGATATCCATTATATACGCAGAAGTCGATCTCCATTATATAAACAGAAATATCCATGATATGAAAAGAAGTCGAATCTCCATCGAAGCAACATCCTAATGGCTAAGGCCATCGACATTTATTCGACCTCGCTCGAACCACGATGGATACTACTTTGACGACAGTCGAAGCAACATCCTAACGGCCAAGGCCATCGACATGGGTTCGACCTCGTTCGAACCACGACGGATACTACTTCAACGACAGCCAAAGCAACATCCTAACGGCCAAGGCCATTGACATGGGTTCGCCTCATTCGAACCACGATGGATACTACTTCAATGACAGTCGAAGCAACATCCTAATGGCTAAGGCCATCGACATGGATTCGACCTCATTCGAACCACGACAGATACTACTTTGACGACAGTCGAAGCAATATCCTAATAGCCAAGGCCATCAACTTGGGTTCGACCACCACGACGGATACTATTTCGACGACAGTCTAAGCAACACATAATGGCTAAGGCCATCGACATAGATTCAACCTTATTCGAACCACGATGGATACTACTTTAACGACAGTCGATGCAATATCTTAACGGCCAAGGCCATCAACATGGGTTCGACCTTGTTCGAACCACGATGGATACTACTTCGACAATAGTCGAAGCAACATCCTAATGGCTAAGGCCATCGACATGGGTTCGACCTAGTTCGAACCACGACGGATACTACTTCGACGACAGTCGAAGCAATATCTTAATGGCTAAGGCCATCGACACTGATTCGACCTCACTCGAAACACGACGGATACTACTTCGACAACAGTCGAAGCAACATCCTAACGGCCAAGGCCATCGACATGGATTTGACCTTGTTTGAACCACGACGGATACTACTTCGACGATAGTCGAAGCAACATCCTAATGGATAAGGCCATCGACACCGATTTGAACTCACTCGAACCAGAAGGATACTACTTCGATGACAGTCGAAGCAACATCCTAACGACCAAGGCCATCGAAATAGGTTGGACTTCGTTCGAACCACGACGGATACTACTTCAACGACAGTCGAAGCAACATGCTAATGGCTAAGGCCATCGATATTGATTCAACCTTGTTCGAACCATGATGGATACCACTTCGATGACAGTCGAAGCAACATCCTAATATCCAAAACCATCGACATTGGTTCGACCTCGTTTGAACCGCGATGAAATCTTCTAAAGGCAACATCTGTGAAGGCTAAGTATAAAACAAAAACAACAAAAAGGGAAAAGCAGCAAACAAACGAAGCGAAAAAAACAAATGTTTATATTACAACAAAAATTATTTATATTCATCCACATGGACGGATTTTCGTACACCCCACGACCAAAGATGATGCAGAAGCAAAAATATACAAGCTTAAACTAACTACCACCCCCTGCGGGATAAATGGTCTCATACCATGTCTGAGTCAAGACAGTTAACATCCTCAGAAGTAGCATCCTCCCCATCGGGAAAATCGAGGTAATACCTATATGATTCACGAGCCGTGCGTGCTTCATTTCACACCGCCTGAACCTCTGCCTCCGTCGCTCGACCCTCTGCATGAAAAACTCTGTATACATCAGGTCGAGCCTCTACATAGACCCACATCTCATACGCACTACGATGCGGGCCTCGACCAGATGGGGGCCGAGATGAGGAGGGCCGAGAATGGAGATCTGCTTCCTCATACCTCGGTGGGACAGCTTGCCCCTACAACACGGTCAATTTGTCGGCGTTAGCGCTATTCTAATACCAATGAGTCTGCAGATTTTTTCCATTCTAATACCAAGATCGGCGGTCAGACTATCTACCCTCTACTACAAATCGGCATTCTCTGCAGCCAACCCTCGATTCAATTCGATTTCGTCATCCTTCACCCTAAGGAGAGCCTCCAGCTCACTATTACGAGCAACGACCCTCACTCGCTCCCCATCCGTCTCCTCCAGCTCTACCTCCCTATGTTCTAACTAGGCCTCCCTTTCCTTAAATCCCTCGCAAACACTTGGAACTTAGGGTCTTGTCGATAGAGGTCGGCCATCACTTGGTGCTTAGCTCAGCATTTTTGATACTTCCTCAACATCTATTTATAGAGGTCCGTCCTTTTCCGCTCACGACAGTCTCTCTCCACCTCCAGGACGATGGTTTGGGAAGAAAAAACAAGATTAAGCATATTTCCATACCCATTCTATAATGAGCAAAGAGAAGCAGTGAGGTGATGAAACCTATCCATAAAGCCATGCCAGCGACCTTCCGAGACAGCTCCATACTATTCATCGTTCTGAGCATCCCACTCTCAGGGGCGAAGCATAATAGGGTAAGCGCCGATGCGACCTGCTCGATGTTCGGCAGCAAGTTGCAATCCCTAGGGATTGTTATATGACGGTCAGATTCATCTGTCGCCGCCTCCACATAAGTGTGACAACCCAAAAACTCGTTCACGTCCTCAGGGGAAACATCGGAACCCGACTCAGTGGCTTCCACGTCAGGCCCACCGATGTTAGTCGACGAACTCCCCTCAGCGGGGCACACCAAACTAACCCTTGGGCTGACTATCTCCTCACGCGCCGGCCTCCTCGATCTGATTATCTTAAATATCCTAGTACAAAAACTAGACGTAGGGGTGTGCATTTGATTTATCGATTCGATTTTGACCCTTATCGATTTGTACATATGCTTATCGTTATCGTTTCAATAAGGTTTTGATTTTTTCGATTTCGATTTATCGATTTTTGGGACTTATCGATTACACCAATAAGAAAATTTACGGGATTCCACGGAAAGTATATCGCTATAAATACGCCTAACTAATATGGACAAAAAGACGCTAAAATAAGACGAACACCGTTTATAATGTAAAAATTATGTCAACAAGCACATATAACGAAACTAAAGTAAGGGATCAAATGTATGCCACCAACATTCCAAAGGTATAAAAAAAAATACATCACCACGGCTAATTTGAACTTCATTCCCTTGAGCTTTAAATATGATCATTCCTTAAATGTGGTAGAGAAAATAACATGTTTAGGGGCTTAGGGTAAAGGAAAGGGTATTAAAGAATAAGGGGGAAAGAATTAAAAACTTTTAATTTTTTTTTTTATCTTTTTAGTATATCTTATCGGTTTATCGATAAACTGATAACCGAAGAGGACAAAATCGAAATTGAAATCGATAACTCGATAAGGAAAATTTCGAATTGAAAATCGGTAAATCTATTAACTGATAACAAATAATCGATTCGATTTATCGATAAACCGATTCGAATGCACACCCCTAACTAGACGTTAGTGCTCTATTCTTGATACTTGACCGCAACCATTATAGATCGCCAAGCTACGAGCCCCACTGATTACTAGTCGACCTCCGCCACATCATTTACTATAATACTACTTTATGCTAAATTCTTTTGGGGTAGATTTTGACTTATACAGTAAATTCACTTAAAATGTTTTTAGGTGGTCTCAAACCATACAAAAAAATTTAAAAGATCGTTAATTTTAGTATACTCTCAAAAAGTGAAAATGTGAAAAAATATCTCACAGATACAATCAATAGCATGTTTTCCAACTGGACTGGGACAACCTCCTTGGATTGTGCTTCTTTCTCCTTAATCTAGCGCCGTGGAGCATATTATTGTAGAATTAATTTAGTTTGTTAAGACCAAAATGCTATGATGATTTACTTTATAATTTGCTATCAGGGCCGGGTGGTGGGCCTAACGAAACATTGGACCAGGAAACACGCTGAAGATAAAGTGGACTTTATCCTTTCATTTCCGACCCAGATGGGATGATGTTGCCACTGACCCAGTATAGACAGCTTCCGAGGTAATAGGGTTGCTTTTAGACCATATTTAGCTTTTGGATTGAGGTGGCTATTTGAAGAGAAATGCATATTTTTAATCGTTTTTAAAAAATAATAGCCGCTAAAAAATAAAGTTTTTTTGTATATATGTATATTATATGAATAATAAAATTAATTTCAGCCGACCCTCCTTTGCTTAAGTGAAAGTTTAGTGGAGGGATCATTCGGTCGATGTGGTTTTAAGAGGGGTCATTCGAGCACGATATGCGGAGACATTATCCTCATCTATTCATCACTTCAAGTATGTCCTTATGCACGTTCGGGGAAGAATATTTGTTTTAAGAAGGTGGAATGTAACGACCCGACTGATTTTTATGTCACGACCCAAACCGCAGGGTCATGACGGGAATCCTGTGTCTTACTCAACTGAGTACCAATGTAACATATCTTTCTTATCATACCATCATGGGTAAGTGGGCCAGAAGGGTTGTCATGAGATAACTAGAATAAAATATAAAGGAATACTAGATATAGGATGACTCAACATGGTATACAAGCTCATACATGTGATATACTGGCCTATATGACCGAAATGATCATTTATACACTCAAAACATAGGCTGACAAAGCCATAAAATTATTCATATACATGGCATATGTCTACAAGCCTCTAAGATTACATAAACGTCATAAAGGTCGGGACAGGGCCCCGCCATACCAATCTATACATGTCCAAAGCATACTGACTAAAAGGTAACTCCGGAGCAAGTGGAGTGCACCAACACCTTCCGCTAAGCTTATAGACTACTAGGAGGACTGTCAACCTATCTATCGGGACATGGGGACATGAAATGCAGCGTCCCCAGGCAAACATGATGTCAGTTCAAATAAAGTATCGACTATGTAAGGCATAAAAAGTAGTATATAAAAGAGATGAAAGAAATATGGAGTAAAGAACTCAACCTGTAAGTCTCAATAGCTGTGTGAATCGTTAAATATTTATAATGTCATGTATATGCATATAAATATCATATCATGCATAAATATATGCATACATAACGTCATCTAGCCTCTGAGGGCATCCCATCATATCATCTCAGCCTCTGTGAGCGAAATTATCAATGTATACCAACTGATCAGGTGGTGGTGCATATATAACGCCATAACCTTTCCCCATACCCCATATACATATAATATACACTTATATAACGCCATTTGGTCGTGGATCAATGTACATGTATAAATTAATGCAATGCATAAAAAGTAAGTCAATAAGATCTCTCGGGATGTTATAAGAATAATATGCCTTTGGTTAGTATTATAGAATAAACATTATCAACTTACGTATTTTCTGAGACCTATGAACAGATGATATATAATAGGACAAATTGGGAATCAAGAACATAGACAACTCTAGTACTTCTAAGAATAGAGCCATTTGTGAAAGTTGTGTGTTTGCTCGTTTTGTTGTATCATATGGATCATGCCAAAAGGAAAGAGGGTATAGTCTTAACATACCTTAACCCCATTAAGTCCTTAATACCTTTCAAGCAACTCTTCAAAAAACTCAACTCAATCTACCATAACAGAAGGAGATTAAAAATCAGTGCTGACTAAATGCTAAGTCCGTAACTTAAGATAGTAGCTCATTTACATAAATTCGGTAGCATCTCCCCTGTAAAAAGGGTCTCCTCCAATACCATATAGCAACAATAATAACCAGAACAATCCAGCAACATACAAGTATCAATAATAAGACGATATATAACAACAACAAGTCACAACTACTTCACGACGAGCGGCAAGCTCTGATTGGAATTCGTATACCCCAAATTATCCCTTATAGACTTCTTACTTCAACTTAACAGTGTAATTAACATTATAATGAAGTCATTCATCAATGATTCCAGCCTTATACCATATATTTATAACAAAGAACATAATCCATAACTTCACTATTCAATTGTCAACTTTATTTACTAGTTCATGTCTAGTCCATCCATTTAGTTTAATCAACATCAAGATAACCTTAAGTACATGCAAGAACACAATATAACTACCTCCTACAGAGTATTAGAGTCAAAATCCAAGTTATATTTAGCTAACAACAACCCTCAATGGCAACACAACACCATAGAAGTGATTTAAGCTAATCTTCACTTCTAATCTCAAGCTTCATATGTTTCTTTCATAAATTCACTTGATAAACATATAGAAATGCATAGCAATAGAAACCACACACACACACACACACACACACACACATATATATAGATCCTTAAAACAAACTAATAAAAGATAACAACATCTCTTCCCCTTTCAAATGCTATCTTGTAATCTTTCACTCCAACACCACAACCAACATGTAATTAATCTTAAACACCATCAAAAGAATGTTAACCATTACTTAGGCAGTAGATCAATTTCGAACCCCAAGCTTAGCTTAGCTCACCATCATCCTTATTCACATCACAACAACATAGAGGTGTTATTCTTTACCTTTGGCTAAATTTGAATGTTAGGTTATAGTGTAATTTTTTTGGAATTTGTTTGAATCCTCTGAGGAAACGTAAGGAGGGTTTGGAGAGTGTGTGGATGGAAGAAGGTAAAAAAAATGTACAAATCTCATCCCAAAAACGAGATAAGAATAGGTAAAGGTCAGCCACCGACCAAGTGGGTCCCATAGGGGCTTCCTATACAGTCTCGCAAAAATATAAATATTTCTCTACTCGAATATCGTATCAATGAACGTTTCAACGCGTTAGAAACTAGACTCATAGATCTTCAATTTTGTAGGCGTATAATCCCGTAATTCCAAGTGCATTGAGAGAAAAGCTCAGCTACATTTTACCTAAGTTTCAGCATATTTATGAATGTAACTTGTGATGACCTTTGCCAACTTTTATTCTACAGCTTGCTTGAATTCAAAATGTAATACACGACTATCATACGAATAAAATAAATTATAACATAACCTCCTTATTATGTTAAACTCCCTATTATCACCCCAAAAGTACATGCAATAACATTCCTAACTTGTCGACATTCGATGAAACTTATTTTCTTCAATTTTTTTTATCCTCTACGCCTTTCAACCCTCTTGGTACTTATCATCCATGATCTTAAAATTTTTTAACCTCCAAGGTAACATGATTAACTTACTTTCAAAAACGAGCTCATTTCTGAGCATACATCAATTGACTTTTGACGTACTCTCACGTACGAAAAATTAGGGTTTAACACTTTTTATGTGATTTCACCATGTTACCCCTTTTATGCTTCACACATGCGTGTTTATGATTTTATGACTTGCAGAGTTGGTTAGTTTTATTTCGGAAAACGTTTCGGTTGATTTGGACCATTTGCTTCTTGACTTAGAAGCCTAAGTTAGAAATATTGACCAAACTTTGACTTTTATGAAAATGACTCTAGAATGGTGTTTTGATGGCTCTGATAGTTTTGCATTGTGATTTTGTACTTGGGCGTATGCCCGTAATTGATTTTCGAAAGTCCGTAGGTTGATTTGCAGAAATTTGGCAATTTAAAGTTGAAAAGTTTGACCGTAGGTTGACTTTTAGCTATAGAGCATAGAATTTGATTTTGGGAATTGGAATACGTCTGTTATTCTATTTAGAACTTGTCTGCAAAATTTGGTATAATTTGAACTTGAATTTATAGGATTCAGATGCCTTATTATAATTTTAGAGATTCTTGAACTTTGCTTTAAAATTCATGTATTTTAGTATTTGATTCATAGTTTTAGATATTATTTTTATGTTTTGATCACGCGAGTGAGTTCATATAATATTTGTAGACTTGTCTGGATGATAGTTTTGGAGTCCGGAGGGCTCGGATGAGTTTCAAACATGTTTCGAAAAGTTTTGAATTGAAATTGAACTACTGGTGTTGCTGGTTCCCAATTATCGCAATTGCGAAGGTGATAGCTGGGGCTCAGATGTTGCGATTACGATGTCCCCTTCGCATTTGCGTAGTCCACATGCTTTTGACTTAGTTTGCATTTGTGAACATTTGTGCGCTTTTGCGAGATTCCCAACTTCGCAATTGCAATGATGAATGAGGCTGTCACGAATTGCAAATGCGAGCCCTGATCCACAATTACGAGGGTTCGCAAATACGAACCCTGTGTCGCAAATGCAACACTGCAACTGGTACAAAGGGTTGGGAGTTGGGATTTTTAATGCATTCTCTCATTATTAGAACCCTTGACTCGGTAGGAGGCAATTTAGAGAGGAGATTTTCATCTACAAACTTTGGATAAATGATTCTAATCTATTTTCAATCATATTCCATCAATATATCTTAAATTTTAACATTAAAGTCATGTGAATCAAGGTGAAAATTTGTGAAAATTTGTCAGGTTTTTGAAAAAATAAGAATTTGAGTTTTGAAAGTCGATTTGGAAACTAATCACATATATGACCTCATGGGGTCATGGTTAATTAGAATCTACCATTAACCTAAGTTTTGACCAGGCAAGCCCCGTGTTGACTTTTTGCAAAAAATATAACGATCGTAGCTTTATTTATTGTAATTGATTTCCTTTGTATTGTTTGATGATATTAAGTCGATTTTGGTTAGCTTTGGCTGTGTGGAGGCGAATTCTAGGGAAAAAGCTATTTTCAAGGATTGAATTGGCTTAATTGAGGTAAGTATCTTGCCTAACTTTGTGTGGGAAAACTACCACTTAGGATTTGGGGTTGATTGTGTCTTTTATACTATGCGAAATCTGTTGTCGCCAAACGCACACGTAAAGTATACACGGTCTTCAAGTAATAAAGTGATAAGATAGAGTGTTGAACCCACGAGGTCTTGTTTTCAACTATTAAATAGATCAAACTATCCTTATTATCTAAACAAGGATTAAACCTAAAAGTAGTGATACTAAAGTAATTAAACTAAAAAATAATAATTAATGAACTTTAAACAAAGAAAGAGCAGATTTTTATGTTATCAATGTAATGAAAATAATCTAGGGTTATGGGAAACATTCCTATTATATTCTTCAATTGAATTGGCCAACTAATATGTCTAGATTATTTATTGACAGGGGTAATATTGCTCATAAGAATCTGTCGAGTTCTTACTCGCCTATTCAAGCTAACCTAACACATTATATATCTATGGAAATAGAACTAGCAAGAATGCATTTATAATTCATGTACATCAACTAAGCAAGGTAATTAGTTATACATCTATCCTAACCGCGAATCCGTTCCTTGATGCGCAGGTTCAAGAACTTGCTCTACTCAATCCTACGTGCAATATACAACTTCCACTTTCGAGTTCAATTCTAGATTCGTGGATATTATTCAATTGATGATCAAGCAATCAAATAGTTAAGCGTAGGATTGAATAAATAAACTAATATGATAAATCAAGAAACCAAAATAAATATTCGAATAATAATAGTCACGAAGAACCACAACCCTACAACGTGAGGTTTAGCTCCACATAGACATGGTGGTCAAACAACAAATCATACAAAGAATTATAAAAGTTGCTAAGTTTTGTGGAAGAAAAGATGAAACCTGGCATCCACGACGGCTCTGTGCTCTCCCTTCATCAAAAGTTCTGTAAAAACTGTGTTTAAGGACTATTTATAGGTGTAGGATAAAAGCCAAGGCGAAATAATGGTGTAATGCTTGGCCACTTAAACTTGTATCGGTTTGTAAAGTCGATACATGAACTTATATTTTTCTCATTTGAACACTTCAACTTGACGAAATGAATACTAATAAACATATTTGACCATTGACCAAGCCTATGTGGAAGTGGCACAGCTGACGTGGCTAAATTGTGTGCGAATCACACTGCCAAGGCGCGTGAATAATTTTATTTTTATTAATAAATATTAGAAATAGAATAAAATATAAATAAATAAAAAAAAAGGACCTTTCTATTCCCCCTTATTTTCCCCTCCCCTCCCACCTCTCTCATCTTCCCAAGCGAACTCCCCTATCCTGTAATTTTTTTTCATTTTCTATCATTCATGTAAAGTATCGCACAAGGGGTAGAAGCATTGCACATTTGATCAATCATTCATGTGAAATATGCAAAATCCTCATTTACATATTTCCCTATTCTTTTAATGGTTTTATTCTCTTGGAGGTAAATATTTCTTTTCATATTTTAGCGGGCCCCACATTGGATGGTGAAACCCCGACTGTTGTTGCTACAGGAGAGAAACCACCTATTCGGTTACATCAGCCGCCAGAGTAGTCGTTTCTTGACTGGAACTCGAAGTGGATGTCGAAATTTTCGCCTTTGCAAGTGAAATTTCATCTTCAGATTCAGCAAGAAGAGTAATGGTGGAGCCCACATAAGCGAACCCACCTTCAGAAATAATAATAGTAGCTAAATAACCATCACAAAAAGATTCAACATCCATGTCACCTTTATTTGATTCAACAACAAGAAGTGTTTCACCTTTAGCGAGTTTATCTTCAGTTTTGACCCAACTGACAATCTTGCCTTCAGTCATAGTAGAACTGAGTGCAAGCATAAAAATTTCACGGATCTTGAATTTTATTAAATGAGTTCTGCGTAAATGGGTGGCGGGGAAGATGGAAGCACGTGGAGGGTGGTGGGGATGAAGATGGAGAAAAAAGAGAAAGAAAAAGAAATTAATTTTTTTAAAGATTAAATGTTCCTCTAATAATATAGGACCCACAAATTCACATATCATATAATAAAGACCAAATATGTGATATGACATTCATGTCAGAGCGATTGGCGAACATGTTCAATAGAAAGTGTTTATTAGTATTCATTCCGTCAAGTTAAGTATTCAAATAAAAAAAATATAAGTTTATGTATCGGTTTTACAAACCAATACAAATTTAAGTGGCCAAAAAATAATTACGCCCAAAATAATCAAATCCAAAACTAAAAAGGAGACAAAATAAGTTCAAAAGTAGACCCGGGCGTCGCAGCATGAAACGCCTGAACTTTCTCCCGTTGCATAATGCGACGCGAGCTTTAACCCGAGGAAAATTGCCCGCATCACTTGGATTAAATGTTTCGCTGCTTCAAATCTTATTGTCACAATGTCCATTCTTGTGCCATAAAGACCTTCTCTTCCACGTGTCTATACTTTTCCAAGGTTATGTCTTCTCCTCCCTTGGTTTATTTCACTGTTTTGTTCCATCCTATCATTATGTCATAATTTTGTACTCATGAGCTAATCATTTCAACGTATAAACTACAAATTGCAATATTATTTTGCTCCCGAATTTTATTTTCAAAGTACTTACATTATTCAATAAAACCTAGATAAGTGTAAAACTCCATAATCAAGCTAAGTGAAGTATATTTAATATCAAATATAATCAAAGAGCGGTAAAAATGCTAGAAAATTATTGTCAAAATATATGCAAATTTTTCCCAACATCAAAAGTCGTCTACGCAAGGTGACGAGTGGGTACACGGGTTGTACGTGATATTTGATCGATTTAGGCTACTTAAATTTTTTCTATGCTTTAATTGAAATGTCATATTATTTTCTAAATTATCATAGTCAATCTATTCTTACTTGTGTTAATCTATCCTTACATGCCTTAAATGACTTGTTTAATGCTTGTTCTACCTCTTACTTGATAAATTGCTCTCATGCTTTAATTGAACTTTTTGCCCCTTTTTCCTTACATGTTATCTATTTCATTATTGATTATCATTATTTGAAGTCATTGTTACAAGTTATCTCTTCCATTTCTATTATTCTTATTTGAAGTCATGTTTTCTCTTCCATTGTGGGTTATTTGTATTTAGTTCGTGGTTACACATTATTTTTCTCATTGTTGAGTTATCGGTGTTGAAGTTCTAAAAGCCGTATCATTTTGAGGCGAAGTTATCAGTTGTTGAGATATCTTTCTTGTTGAGAATTTACATTCATTGTTATTATTGATATTCTTGTACACGTTGTGGTAGAGCCATAGGCTATTGTTATGATATTGTTGATTGTTGGCAAGTTGTGACATATGGACACTTGTGGTGTGAGTTGTTATTGTGATGTGATAGTGACGCACATGTGGAAGTATAAGTCTATGGGTTAATGTGAATGAGGCGGCATAAGGTGAGACTTATGTGCGTATTGCTTGTAGGGGAATTACGTGAAGCCACGCGGCGTCATAAGATGGGCTAAAGTGAGTGTAGCTATTTGGGCAAGAATATTTTTAAAATTATTTAATTATAAGGCTCACGTGGCGGTAAAAGGAAAGATTGTGATTGAGATTGTGAATTGTCAATATGAGGTGGTACCTCGATTGTAATTCTTCATATATACACGAGGCATTACCGCGATTATGATTCTTATTGTACACGAGGCGGTATTGTTGTGATTCTTGTTGTTAATCTCATGTTGTAAATAGTTTTGGTGGGAACAGTTCTTGTTCTTTTGTTCTTCCTTGTTCTATCAGTTATTGTCTGTATATGATCATTGTGGTTCTCTTTAATGGATTTCTTTATGTTATTACCATGCTTAAAATTGTGGTATTAGTTCATGTTATTCACCTGTTCCGTATCAGTTATTTCTCCGCCTTGCATTATTTATCCTTATTATATTTTCATCTCGTTTATTTATAACCTAGTATGTGTCTTGGCCTAGCCTCGTCACTACTATATCGAGGTTAGGCTTGATACTCACCGAGTACCATCGTGATGTACTCATACTACATTTTTTATATCTTTTTGGGCAGATCCAGGTACGTCTGCTCGTGCCAGACATTAGTGATCGACTGTTAGCTGCTTACGGACACTTCAAGGTATGCCTGTTCGGTCCGCTAGCCTCAGAGTCACCATTATCTTTACTTTCCTGTTGTATTTTCATTCAGATAGTGATGTAGTAGACATTTAAGCTTACTCTATGGAGCTTGTGACTCAGTTCCACCGATTTTGAAAAAGTATTATTGAGATTCTGTTTCAGGAGATTTGATGAGTTTATTAGACTTGTTTGAGCTAACGTTTGGCCATAGATTCCCAAATTTTTTTTGAAAAATCTGATTTGGGTGAAGTTTGGTTTGAAGATAAAAATACATTTGGAAATAACTTTTAAAAACATATTTGTGATGACCCAAGGGTCATCACTTATTTTAAAAAATAAATTTTGTGTTCCAAGGCCTTAAAAATCTCTTTCTGTCTCACCTCGATTTGTGTGCACACTCCGGGCGCGTAGCCGAAAATCCAATATGTGAAAATCTGTGGAAAATAATGAATTTTGACTTAAAGTGAATTTAAGTTGATTTCGATCAACATTTTAGGTAAACGGACCCGGACCCATAATTTGACGGTCCCGAAGGGTCCGTAAAAAAATATGAGACTTGGACGCATGCCCGGAATCGAATTCCGAGGCCCCAAGCCAGAGAAATGAATTTTTGAAAGAAATTATTTTGCTGAATTAATTATGAAACAAAGAAAAGAATTTATGTTTGAAACCATTATTATAGGGCCGGTATTTTAGTTCTGGAAACTGGTACAGGTCTTATATATGATTTGAGTCGAGCCTGTGGAATTTGGTAAGAAACGGACTTGAAATGACGTGAATCGGACCTTATTTGAGAAAATTGGAAAATTTGATGTTCTTAAGTAATTTTATGATTTTGATGCTAAATTCATAGTTGTTGATGTTATTTTGGTTATTTAAATGTACGAGCAAGTCCGTATGATATTATTAGGTTGGTATGCACGTTTGGTTTGGAGCCCCGAGGGCTCGGGTGAGTTGTGAATAGGCCACATAAAGGAATTTAGACTTAGGGTGTTGCATATTTTAAACTTGGGTGTTGCAGGCCTGCAGGCTTTGCATTTGCGAAGCTTGGCTCGCAAGTCCGAGTTCGCAAATGCGAGGGCTGAGTTGCAAATGCGAAATAGCCCAAGCCAGCCTTTCCTCACAAATACGAGTTATTCATCGCAAATGCGATATTCCCCATCTTGGCCAGTCGTCGCAAATGCGACAGAATGTTCGCAAAAGTGACTTCGCAAATGCGAAGGTCACTTCGCAAATGCGAGCTTAGCAGAGTCTAGGTTTGCAATTGCGAACCCTGGTCGCAATTGCAATACCTGCAACCTGTAAATTCACACTTAGACGCATTTTCAACCATTTTTCACATCTTCTCAAAACATAAACTCTCTAGGGCGATTTTTGAAAGGCAATTTTTTCTCCAAATCGATTGTAAGTGATTTCTAACTAGTTTTCTTCAATACTTAATATTATTTCACATGATTTCAACTCAAAATCAATAGTTTTCCTGGGGAAAATTGGGTGTTTTGTGTAAAACCTAGTTTTTTCAAAAATTGGGGATTTGGACCTCGATTTAAGGTTCGATTTCAAAATAAATTATATATTTGAGTTTGTGGGGGAATGGGTAATTAGGTTTTGGTTCGAACCTCAGCTTTTGACCATGTAGGCCAGGGGGCGATTTTTGACTTTTTGGGTAAAACTTTAGAAAACTTATTTTCATGCATTGGAATTGATTCAATTAGCACTTATTGACGTAATTAAGTAAACCGTGGTTAGATACAAGCAAATTGGTAGTGAAGTCAAGGAATAAAGCGATAGTTGAGACTTGAGTTGTGTTTATGGCATCGAGGTAAGTGTTTGGTCTAACCTTAGCTTGAGGGATTAGGAGTCGTGTCTTATTTTCTACGTGTTAACTGTGGAGTACGACGTATAGGCATGGTGATGAGTATCTATACGTCGGTGTCAAGCATGCCCGTGTGTCTTGTATTGTGATTGTTATGACTCCGATGTGGTTTATTCTGCTTCATATGAGGATTATCATTATGGTTCCCTTGCCGGGATGTTGCTGTGGTATTATTGTTCCCTTGTCGGAATGTTATTATCATATTATTGTTCCCTTGCTGGGATGTTTATTGTGATATTATTGTTCCCTTGCCGGGTTATTGTTATAATATTATTGTTCCCTTGCTGGGATGTTGTTACATTGCTATTGTTCCCTTGCCGGGATTCTTTTATGATTGGTGTTGATAAATGGAACGGGAGCATGTTGCATGCCGGCAACGAAAATATATGAAATGGGAGCGGGTTGAACGCCTGCAACGGTACAATATGAAATGGGAGCGGGTTGCATGCTTGCAATGGAAAATATATGAAATGGGACCGGGTTGCACGCCTGAAACGGCACAATATGAAATGGAAGCGGGTTGCACGCCTGTAACGGTAATATATGAAATGGGAGCAGGTTGCACGCCTGTAATGGTACAATATGAAATGGTGGCGGGTTTCATGCATGCAACGGTAATATATGAAATGGGAGCGGGTTGCACGCCAACAACGGTATAATATGAAATGGGAGCGAGATGCACGCGTACAACGGTACTATATGAAATTGGATTGGGTTGCACGCCTGCAACAGTATTACATGTGTACTTGTTCTTCTTATTTCCTTATCTTTGCAGGTAATTAATTTATGGTATTCCTTACATTCCTCTACTGTTGTTCTGTTGTTATGTGTTACTCCCCGCAACATGTTTCCCCCGCCCAACTTTAGCTATAATTATCTGCTTCTATTTTTGTTGTATATGATTTAATTGCACAGGGTTAGTTGGTAGTCTGGTCCTAGCCTCGTCACTACTTCGCCGAGGTTAGGCTAGGCACCAGCACATGGGGTCGATTGTGCTGATACTATACTCTGCACTCTTTTGTGCAAATCCCAGTACTGTAGACTTCGGACCGTAGTGAGATTGCTATTTCTTGTTCATCAGGCGACCCGAGGTAGTCCTGCAGGCATCCACAGGCCTTGGCGTCTCCTTCTATCTACTATTCCTATTTTTTTCATGTATTTCCAAAGACAGTGTTGTATTTTTTTTCTTTCAGACCTTTATTTATAGTACTCCTAGGTAGTTTGTGAAGTTGTGACACCAGTATTGGGCAGATTTTTTATAGATTGGTATTAGCAGTATTATTAAAACTTTACAATGCAGTCTTCCACTTATTCAATTATGTTTTTATCTAATTGTTGTCTCTTAACTATTATCGGATTAAAAATGGAAACAAGGTAAATAGTTCAGTTGGTTGGCTTGCCTAACTTTCACTATTATGCGCCATCACGACTCCTAAGAGTGGGAAATCTGGGTCGTGACAAGTTGGGATCAGAGCTCTAGGTTACATAGGTCTCACAATTCATAAACAAGCTTAGTAGAGTCTGAGTGATTGGTATAGAGACGTTCTATTTATCCGACAGACGCTACAGAGTTAGGAAAAAACTTCACATCTATTATTTCCTATCATGTGATTTTGTTCTCTCAATGCTAAATTGAAACCTCTACTCTTGTCCTTTCACGAATGGTGAGGTCATGTACCATTTCTTCATTCGAACAACAGCACAGACTGGTGATAGATCAGCTACGTCTTCGGAGGCTTTGCAGAGGTTGGATAGGTTTCACCAAGCTCTTCACTACTACTTTCAGCGGTGCATCTTCTGAGATCCCCAGGATTATCTAAACAACTGTCATCAGGTTCTCAGGAACATGCGGATAGTGGAGACCAATGGGGTTGACCTTGCTACTTTCTGCTTGTTTGGATCCGCCAAGACTTGGTGGAGAGATTATTGTTTGGCTAGACTAGCCGAATCACCAGCTGTGACTTGGGAGCAGTTTACTCAGCTATTTCTGGAGAAGTTTCTCCCCATCACTCAGAGAGAGATCTATCAGAGGCAGTTTGTGCGTCTCCAGTAAAGTTCTGTGGCTGTTACCTAGTACGAGACCAGATTCATCGACTTGGCCCATCATTCTCTTATCATATTTCCCACCGAGAGAGAGCAGGTGAGGAGGTTCATTGGGGGACTTATCTAGCCTATTCGACTTCAGATGGCCAAGGTGTCGGGGAGTGAGATTTCTTTTCAGGAGGCAGCTAATGTGTCCAGGAGAGTTGAGATGGTTCTATCGTAGGGAGGTAGTCAGGGGTCTGACAAGAGGCCTCATCATTCAGGCCGATTTAGTGGTACCTCATCTGGAGGCAGGGATTCGTATGGTAGAGTCCATCCTCCTAGGCCTTTTCAGTCAGCACTTCAGGCTTTTCACAGTGCCCCAGGTGGCCGTGGTTCTCACATGCAATATTCCGATCAGCAGTCCTACAGTGCATCACCAGCTCCTATCAGTGCACCTCCGTTTCAGAGTTTTCAGAGTCGTCAGCCCCAACATCTGAGGGCTTGTTTTACTTGTGGTGATACGAGGCACATTGCTATATATTTCCCTTGAGCATCGAGTAGCTCTCAATATTAGGGTTCCCGTGCCATGGTTCAAGCATCGAGTGTTCCACAGCCCGCCCAACTAGCTAGAGGTGGAGGTAGAGGTGCTAGAGGTAGAGGTATTAAAGGTGGAGCTCAGGCCACTACAGGTGGAGGCCAGCCAGTAGCAGGCCGTCCCAAAGATGTAGTTTAGGGTTGTGGGGCCCGACCCCAATGTTATGCTCTTCCAGCCAGCCCCGAGGTTGAGGCTTCCGATGCAGTTATCACAGGTACTATTCTGGTTTGTAGTAGAGATGCTTTGGTTTTATTTGATCCAGGATGTACATACTCTTATGTGTCATCTTATTTTGCACCGTATCTGGTCATGCCTAGTGATTCTTTGAGTGCTCCTGTTTATGTGTCTACATTGATGGGGATTCTATTCTGGTAGATCGAGTCCATCATTCATGGATAGTTGTGATTGGGGGTCTTGAGACTCATATAGATTTGCTTCTTCTCGACATGGTTGATTTTGATATCATATTGGGGATGGACTGGTTATCGCCTTATCACGCTATCTTGGACTGCCATTCCAAGACTATGAACTTAGCCTTGTCGGGTTTACCCCGTTTAGAGTAGAGAGGGACTCATGGTCATTCTGCCCATAGTGTTATCTCTTATATGAAGGCTCGGCGTATGGTCGAGAAGGGGTGTTTGGCCTATTTGGCCTATGTTCGTAATTCTAATGCTGAGGTTCCTTCAATTGATTCTGTGCCCATTGTTCGTGAGTTTCCTGATGTATTTTCTTCAAACCTGCCAGGCATGCCACTCGACAGGGATATTGACTTTTGCATTGATTTGGCTCCTTGCACTTAGCCTATTTCTATATCGCTGTATCGTATGGCCCCGCCTAAATTGAAAGAGTTGAAGGAGCAGTTGCAAGACTTGCTTGAAAAAGGTTTCATTAGACCCAGTGTTTCGCCTTGGGGTGCGCCGGTATTGTTTGTTAAGAAGAAGGATGGATCGATGTGAATGTGTATAGATTACCTGCAGTTGAACAAGATTACAATCAAGAATAAGTATCCATTACCGAGGATTGATGACTTGTTTGATTAGCTTCAGGGTGCTAAGGTATTCTCGAAGATTGACTTGAGATCTGGCTACCATCAGTTGAGGATTAGGGGATTTGATGTCCCTAAGACAGCTTTCCGCACTCGGTACATGCATTTTGAGTTCTTGGTGATGTCATTCGGGTTGACAAATGCCCCAGCAACTTTTACAGATCTGATGAACCGAGTGTTCATGCCTTACTTGGATTCGTTCATGATAGTCTTCATTGATGACATTTTGATCTATTCTCGCAGCCAGGAGGAGAATGAACATTAGCTTATAGTGGTTCTTCAGAATTTGAGGGATAGTCAGTTGTATGCTAAGTTTTCAAAGTGTGAGTTCTGGTTGAGTTCAGTCGCCTTCCTGGGTCATGTTGTATCAGCAGAGGGTATTCAGGTTGATCCGAAGAAGATAAAAGCAGTTAAGAACTAGCCTAGCCCAGCGTCAGCTATAGAGATCCGGAGTTTCTTGGGATTGGCAGGCTATTATCGTCGTTTTATGGAGGGGTTTTCGTCTATTGCAGCCCCGATAACCAGGTTGACCCAGAAGGGTACCTAGTTCAGATGGTCAGACGAGTGTGAGGTGAGCTTTTAGAAGATCAAGACATCTTTGACTACGACACTGGTGTTGGTTTTGCCCACAGGTTCAGGGCCTTATACAGTTTATTGTGATGCATCTCGTATTGGACTTGGTGCGGTGTTGATGCAGGATGGCAAGGTCATTGCCTATGCTTCGCGGCAGTTGAAGATTCATGAGAAGAACTATCCAGTTCATGATTTGGAGTTAGCAGCTGTTTATGGTGAAAATGGTAACAATAATTAAATTTGTAAATGGGATTCTAAAAATATGTGATCTATTCCCGAGCTAGTATATAAGGGTGGTTAGTGCAATAATGTGAAGTAAAATGATAAAGATCGAGTTAACCAAAGTTATAATAGAACCAGTAAGGGGATGTTTTCCAAGCGCAAAGCCGGCCAGTAGACACCTCGGAGCCGAGCCTCGAGCATATCTCGGGCTTATCGAGGGTAGTCAGGAAGGGAATAACAACTAAAGATATAGATAAGTAAGGCTCTATACTATCAAGCTTGACCAAAATAACGAAGAACAAACGAGCAAATAATAAAGTGCTAAGGCGACCTCAAGGTCAATGAAGACAGATAACTTAGAAAAATAGAGAGAGAGAGATATTATTGTATTTGTGGAGAAGTGGAGCAACATCCGTCATTTACAAGGTAGGGTGAGTCCTCCTTATATAGGCAAGGGGACTCGGTATAGTACATATGTATTAATTGCAAGAGTACAAATATGGGACGCCTTGACGCAAGACTTCACAGTAGGTTGGGGATAGGCCGAACCTGTTAGGTGTAGCTGTCACACCTCCTTTTTGCGCTACCGCACCCCGCGAAGGGCGTGGTAAAGGGAGTTTTTCCAATTAAAGGACAATCGAAACGGGATTCGTTTATTAAGAGATCCAGAGTCGCCACTTGGAAGATTTATGGTGTCCCAAGTCACCGGTTGAATCCCGAATCGAGGAAAGGTTTGACTCTATTTAACAGTCCGCGAACCAAAGATCCGGATAAGGAATTCTGTTAACCCGGGAGAAGGTGTTAGGCATTCCCGAGTTCCGTGGTTCTAGCACGGTCTCTCAACTGTCATATTTGGCTTATTTATCTAATTTTAACAATCATGAACTTATGTGCAAATTTTAACTTTTAGCCGCTTTTATTATTATTATTATTATTATTATTATTATTATTATTTTAACAAAGAATTGCAACATTGTGAAAACGTATCTCGAACCACGTCACCTCAATGTACCCGTGGTTATCGACACATTTTGACTCCGTTGAGATTTAGATTTTGGTCACATAAATGTGCACCCAAGTTTAAGAAAGTAAATTATTAAAGACGTGCCTAAAGCGACTAACGTATCATTATTTTAGGTAAGGCCGTGAAATTTTGCTAAACGCCCCACCCCGAAATCTAAGTAATTTTACAAACACATATAGAGGGCCCCGCGACTTAGGTATTTTTGTTTGTCGAGGCTCGTCTCATTCATTATTTTTAAAAAAGCGAATCTAAGGCAACTACGATTTTCTACTTTGCAAGGACCATGGACCTTCGCTAAATGGCACGCCCCGATTTTTAAAGTACCATACCCATAAGAATGAAATACTGTAACAACCAAATTTCAATTAAAATAACCAGTTTCCCATTCCAAATAGTGCTGATATTAATCCAACATTCCAACCCGTCAAAGTCGAGATTCCAAAGATAAAGAGCGTTCCATTAGCTCAAAATTCTTATGTATACTATTGCCATTATTATAAAATTACAGACTTTTTAATCAATTGTTTGTTAAGTTCAGGGCATAAGAAGACAAAGAATCAATTCAAATACAAAAGTTAATCTCAATAAACTTAGGATCAAGTAGCAAAATAAAGCTTTGCTTTCCAAACACATAATAAATCATGAATTAGTAGACTTCAATATTTGCATTCTCATACACAAATGCAGAACAGTGCTCAGCTACAATATACCAAAGTTTTCCAAACTTGCCGAAGCGTAAATCCAATACGGAAACATTAACGTACCTTGTTCGATGCCAAATAAAAGTTCGACACGCCGGACCTCGACGAACCTTTTACCGGAAACAGAAAACTCGAACCAAGACTGTCATTGACCTCGACGCTCACCTTCTCTCTCAACGCCCTTGACGGGCTGTTCGTGGTGTTACAAGATGGACGACGGGGCAGCTGCTGCGTCAATGGCGACGTGAGCTGAGTGGCCTGGTTTACAACGAAGAAGATGGAGCAGAAAGGGTGGTCGACGGAGGTTCGTCGTTTGGGGGACTGCTGGTCGTTTCACTGGTGTGCGATGGAGGTAGGGTCGTTTGGTTGAGGGTGGTCGACGGACATGTGAGGAGTGGTGTTTTATAGGGTTTTTTCGTTGTTTTTGATTATGAAGATGATGAAGATGATGGGTTTTTCTTTTTTTAAAATGAAGAAGACGAACTTCAAACCTCCCTGGAAGATGAACAGTAGTTGGATTGTTCGTCGACGAAGATGAGCATGAAGGTCGACGGAAATGGTGGTTTTGATGTGAAGGCTGTGGAGAGGGTGAAGACGAACTGGTCGTTTGGACGATGGTTAGCGACGGGCAGGTTCGCTACTGGTTGAGGGTCGTTTCGCTATGGTGTTCGATGGTTGGTTTGTGACGACGAGAGGGGTCGTTTGGTGAGGGAGATGGCGGACGAAGCAGGTTGTTTTTGGAGCTGGTTGTGCGACTTTTTCCTCCTGAAGAAGATGGATGAATAGTGTGTTTTTTCTCCAAAACGTGAGCTTTCTCTGTGTATCTCTGTA
>MU694929.1:14917-60962 GCA_026770625.1 Nicotiana glauca | reverse complement strand
GAATCTTAATAATCAATCCCGTTTCGATTGTCCTTTAATTGGAAAAACTCCTTCCACCACGCCCTTCGCGGGGCGTGGTAGCGCCAAAAGGAGGTGTGACAATGGGAAGATCCTTTTTGTATAGGGGAAGGCCTTCCTTGGAATAATAATTAAAAAAAATACAAAAAGTGGTCGAAGTCCTCCTAGCGAGAACGCCGAGTTCTGACTGACGTCGCCTTCATCCTTATGTCCGAGCCGTACCCTTCGGCGTAGAGACGTATACTTACTGGGCATACCCTTCGACGTAAAGACGTATAGGGCCAAATTTGACCCCATACAGTTAGTCCCTCCGCTCGTTGGAGGCATATCCAGTAGATGCGGAAATGCAGACCTCGTCTTTTAGAAAATTTTGACCTTACTATGGGGGCGATGACGTGAGTGAGGGGAAATATATGGCATCGTTAAGCCGTTGACGCGTGGCCCCCTTTTTGAAATGACGTCATTGCCCGCATGCGTCATAATTATACTTGCTCTCGAGGTGGTTCAGGGGCTGATGTGATATTTTGGTTTCCCGCGCCCGTTTTGAATCATGCCTCTTTGATTTTCGTGTATCCTAACCCTATAAATAGGGGGAAGGTTCAGTCTATTTTATCTTTCGAACCTTTGAACTTTTTCTGCTTCCTATTTCATCTTTCTCTCTAGTAATTGCTATCTCGTGCGAGGCCCTTCCATTTTTTTTGGAACCACACTTCTAATCGTTAGAGCTTTGTTTCTCATAGGAAATATCTTGACAAGACGTGGACAAAGTAGTAAAAAGGCCAAGGGTAATACCCCATCTAGTGTTCCACCATCTTTCGGTGGTGAAGGGGAAAAGGCAGAGAAGGCCCTTGTTCCTCTTAGTATAGACAACGTCCTCCCAAAGGAGATACATGTTCGTAGGGATTTTCCAACGAGGAGCCCAGCCCTTCCCTGGGAGCACATCAAGTTATTACAATCCGACTTGGATGAACTTCGAGAGACGTACCATATTTCGGGCCACGTGGAGATGGTGCCGGCCGGGACGGACTATGCCAACGTGCATCGGCCTGGGTACTGCACAATCTATGAGTACCCGTTCTTGATCGGTTACAGTCTCCCAATTTACCCCCTGATGGAGGAGCTTTGTCGTTTTTACAATGTGTGCCCGGCTCAGCTCACTCCCTACACTTTGAAGGTGTGCCATATTATGACCACCTATGCGGCCAGGGTTGAGTGCAGCATCTCGGTCCACCACCTCTTACAGTTATTCAGCCCCGGTTACCTGAGAGGTACCATGCTGCAGCTGAAAAGTCGTGACACAAGGGGCTTGGTTGTTAAAGCCGACGATAAGACTAACTGCCGCTTTTGGCATAAATTCTTCTACATCAGGACGGAGCACCTGGTGTCGAATCCCGAAGGGTTCTCGGAAAGATGGAATCCAGAACGTAATTATTTTTTCTTGTAGAATTTTAGGACTGTTTGCGATTTTGACCGTACGACCATTGTGATTTCTTTTGCTTTCCCCCTTTTTGCAGCGAGGGCTTCTCCACCTCGATTTATTGAAAATATTAGGTCGTGGGTGGAGAGAATGATTCCGTATGCGGAGGAATGCCGCACCTGGGCTGCGTTTCATGAATGATATGGCCCACTAGGTAACTCTTTGATTATGGTTTGGGGGTTTCCTTAGGTTTTGTTACCTGACTTATTCGTGTTGGCAGGTCGGAGCGCCCCCAAGAAGAAGAATAAGAGCGTCATTACCTCGCCTGGGGCGAGGACTGACTCTGAAGACAAATACATACCTTGTGCCTCGCCCAGTGATGGTGTTCCGGAGGTTCCTCAACCTGAGGTTGCGCCCGTGGCTGCGTCCACAAGTGAAGCAACTCTTTCACTGCCATCCCCATGGCCTGTGGAGGAGACTTCCAAGGGCAAGGAGCCGCCGAAAAGGAAAATACGCCGGTTGATGACTGGCAAGGATATAGCCACAGAAGATGAGGGGGCAAGTGAGCCCCGTCGGGGGTCAAGGCCAGTTTTTATGGCCAATGCCATCCGTTCTGGGAAGCCGGCTTCCCAAGGGAGGGCGGTTCCTGACGCCACTCCAGCACATGTTCCGGAGGGTAGCTCGTCGGCTGCCACTGAAGAAGCGAGTGATGGTGAGAGGGTGGACCCTGAGGTCGCCCCAGTGGATGCAGATGCACTAACGAGAGGTCCAGCCCGCATGGGGATGACGACGGGTGGATCTAACCACCGAATTCTGATTCTAGGCGGGTATAATCTGTTGCAACACAACGAGCAGGCCATAGCAGATATGACCCTGCTATTTACGGCCGCTGAGCGCGAGATATTAAAAGGTGTTAGCGACGAGGATTTATCTCGGAGGGTTGCTAGCGCGGCCTTGCAGGTATATTTCAATTTTCTTCATGTATCGTAAAGTGAACTTCAGTGCATACTAACTTGCCTTTTCTCTTTTTCCTCTTCTTTAGACTCTCATTTTGGAGATAGAGAGGGGTCGGCGAGCGCAAAGGAAGGCCGCCACCCTTAACAAGGTGGTAAAGAAGTATTGGTGATGCCATGTCAAGCATCAAGCACTGGCGGACCTACTCAAACAGGACCCGCAATTTTGGGTTTTTTGTGAGGGTTTGGAGCAATCGGAGGCCCAGCTGAAGCGAAGGGTACTTGAGCTGGAGCAAGTTGATGACCAGCTAATGACCGCTTTGGCTTGAAATATTGAACTGGAGACTCTTCTCCAGTCAAAGGAAGATGAACTAGAGGTTGGCCGTGGGGTAGCGGCGGAAGCCGCTGATTTGCAAGCCAAGGTCGTTGCCCTGACCGCCAAGCTTAAGGCCAAGGCGGCTGAAGTTGAGGCACTGAAGCAGACTGTTGCGTCCATGCCCAATGAGGGTGTGCATGGCGAGCCGCGGGAGATATGGGTGTACACCAAAGCTAAGCTTGTCGTGTTCGAGGAATTCTTAGCTGCGGGTTGAGCTACTGAGGCGGAGGTTCAGGATCAGCAGCGTATAGCTCAGGTCGCCCGTGAAGCTTGCGGGTATAGTTTTGATTCCCCAGATCGGGTGGGCTATACTTCCGAAGACGTTAACCTTCTAGGCTCCGGGTCCTGGATCTCAGCAACTTATCAGGCCGGGGGCGGCAAATGGGATGGCGAAGCACCTTAAGACTTGTACTCACTTTGTTTTGCTGTTTTTGGAGATGTAAATTGGTCCTGTTGTACATGTATTTTTTTATGATAATGGAAGTTATACTTTTGTTGTTACTCTCCTCTTTTTGTATCTTTTATTTTTGGTATCTCATCTCCACAGAGTGGATGCTTGCTTGTTTGTAAGTTTCTTTAGTGTGCTTCCCGAATGTTGCTTGTGTTATCCGCCGATAGGAAGCGGCTTTAATTAATAGTGGCATTTCTTCATCTGCTATTTACGTGCCTTGCACCGTAATCGAGCAGGGTTGGCGACCGTTGACGACGGCGGCCTTAGCCGTAATATTGTCGATGACCTTAGCCATGTATGTAAATTTGATTGTCGTTGAGTTGCTCGTTTGTCGTAGTCGAACTGGATCGACTTACTGACGCCGATGGCTTTAGCCTTTTGTATGTTTGGGGGCATCCTTGGCCGTATACGTAACTTCAACTATCATCGAAATACTTCGTTTGTCGTAGTCGAGCTGGGTCGAATTATTGATGATGGTGGCCTTAGCCATTTACATGTTGGAAATGTCCTTGGCCATGTACGTGACTTCGACTGTCGTCGAGTTACTTCGTTTGTTGTAGTCGAGCTGGGTCGACTTATTGGCGGCGGTGGCCTTAGCCATTTACACGTTGGAGATGGCCTTGGCCATGTACGTGACTTCGACTGTCGTCGAGTTACTTCGTTTGTCGTAGTCGAGCTGGGTCAACTTATTGGCGACGGTGGCCTTAGCCATTTACACGTTGGAGATGGCCTTGTCCATCTACGTGACTTTGACTGTCGTCGAGTTACTTCATTTGTCGTAGTCGAGCTGGGTCGACTTATTGGCGACAGTGGCGTTAGCCATTTACACGTTGGATATGGCCTTGGCCATGTACGTGACTTTGATTGTCATCGAGTTACTTCGTTTGTCGTAGTCGAGTTGGGTCGACTTATTGATGACAGTGGCCTTAGCCATTTACACGTTGGAGATAGCCTTGGCCATGTACATGACTTCGACTGTCGTCGAGTTACTTCGTTTGTCGTAGTCGAGCTAGGTCGACTTATTGGCGACTGCGGCCTTAGCCATTTACACGTTAGAGATAGTCTTGGCCATGTACGTGACTTCGACTGTCATTGAGTTACTTCGTTTGTCGTAGTCGATCTAGGTCGACTTATTAGCGACGGTGGCCTTATCCATTTACACGTTGGAGATGGCCTTGGCCATTCATTCATTGGAGATGGCCTTAGCCGTTCATACATTGGAGATGGCCGTAGTCGTTCGTACATTGGCGATGGTCTCAGCCGTTCGTACATTGGAGATGGTTGTAGCCATTCGTACATTGGAGATGGCCGTAGCCGTTCGTACATTGGAGATGGCCGTAGCCGTTCATACATTGGAGATGGTCGTAGCCGTTCATACATTGGAGATGGCCATAGCCATTCATACATTGGCGATGGTCTCAGCCATTCATACATTGGAGATGACTGTAGCCGTTCGTACATTGGAGATGGTCGTAGCCGTTCATACATTGGAGATGGCCGTAGCCGTTCATACATTGGAGATCATACTAGTCCAGCCCCTTTGTCATGCCAGCCAGGAGGGCGTATGGAGTGGTTGGTGTGATAAACGTGTTTCGTAAGTATCCCCAGGTGTCCCCTTTTCCGCCTCATTAAAAACCTCCCCGAGCAAACCCAATTGGGACAAAACTTGGGTAAGGAAAAAAGAGTGCGACTCGGGAGGCACCTTTCAGAAATGGAAATACTTGAGGTGGGTGACGTTCCAATTGTTTTGGAGCATTTTTCCTTCCAATGTCTCTAATTCAAATGCCCCTTTATTTGCTGTTAATGTGATTTTGTATGGTCCGTCCCAGTTGGTGCCCAGCTTTCCTTCGCTTAGGTCTTTTGACGCCAATGTTTTGGCTTTGAGGACGTAGTCACCCACTTTGAGTGGTCGTATTTTGGCCCTCTTGTTGTAGTAACTTTCGACTTGTTTTTTATGGGCCACCATTCTTATGTGGACTATTCCTCTTTTTTCCTCGGCCTCATCGAGGTATTGAAGTTTGTTCATGTCGTTCTCTGCTCCGCTTGTATGCGAATACCTCAAGCTTGGTTCATCGACTTCGACCGGCATGACCGCGTCGGTTTCGTAGACCAGTGAGTATGGTGTTTCTCCTGTGGAGGATTTGGGCATGGTTCGGTGTGCCCATAGAACTTCCGGTAGTAGCTCAGGCCATAGCCCTTTGGCGTCCTCGAGCTTCTTCTTCAGTATGTTTAGTATCGTTTTGTTGGACGACTCTGCTTGGCCGTTGGCGAAGGGGTGGTATGGCGTGGAGAGTATTCGCTTAATATGCCAATTGTCGAAGAACTCTGTTGTCTTCTGGCCGATGAACTGTCGTCCGTTGTCGCAGGTGATTTCTTTGGGGATGCCGAAGCGGCAGATGATATTTGTCCATATGAAAGCGATGACTTCCTGTTCGCGTATTTGGGCGTACGCACCTGCTTCCACCCACTTGGAAAAATAGTCAGTTAAAACTAATAGAAATCGTACCTTCCTCGTCCTGCTGGTAGCGGACCGACTATGTCCATTACCCATTTGATGAAAGGCCATGGGGAAGTGACTGAGTGGAGAGGCTCTCCTGGTTGGTGTATCATGGGGGCATACTTTTGGCATTGTTTGCATCGGCGGACATATTCCGCCGCATCTTTTTTCATAGTTGGCCAATAGTAGCTGGCCCATATTAAGCAGCGCAGGAGGGTGCGGTTTCCTATTTGGGCGCCGTAGTGACCTTCGTGTACTTCTTCGAGTACTGGCGTCGTTTGGTACAGTGCTAGGCACTTGGCCAGGGGTCCGCCAAAAGTCCTTTTGTAGAGCTCGTGGTTTATCAGGCAATATCGGACGGCCTGTACGCGAAGCTTCTTGGCTTCTTTTTTGTTAGGTGGGAGTGTTCCATCTTGCAAATAGGATACAAACTGGTTGTGCCAGTCCCAAGTCAAATTTAAGCAGAGTACCTCAGTATGATCAATGGCTGAATGAAGGAGGGTGACCACGCTTTTTTTGTCGAAGTTTTTAGTGGCTGCGGCCAGTTTTGCTAGGCCATCTGCCTCAGCGTTCTGCGCCCTCGGAACCTGTTCGAAGTGGCACTCGTCAAGCTCAGTCATTAATTTGTGGATTTCTAACTGGTATTTTTGTAATCTCTACTCCTTGATTTGGTAAGTCCCAGTGACCTGGTTTACCACGAGTTAGGAGTCGTAATAGAGAACGGGTAGTCGAGCTCCATACTTTATGGCTAGTTTTATACCTGCAATAACAGCCTCGTACTCGGCCTCGTTGTTAGTCATCTCGGGGCATCATATGGACTGGCAAATTATTTCGTCCGTGGGGACCTCGAGAACGAGTCCATGTCCTGATCCCGAGGCATTAGCGGCACTGTCAGTGTAAAGAGCCCATAGGTCGGTGTTGGAGGGGGCACGATGTGCCTCTTGTTTCGCCTCTGGCAGTATCTCTGCACTGAAGTCGGCTACGAAGTCGGCGAGTACTTGCGACTTGATGGCGGTTCTCGGGAGATACGAGATATCGAGCTCGCTGAGCTCTATGGCCCATCTGGCGAGCCTTTCTGATAACTCAGGCTTATGTAAGACGCTTCTCAAGGGGAAGGTTGTCACTACTTTTATAGGGTGGCATTGAAAATAGGGTCTGAGCTTCCGTGAAGCTACGACCAACGCCAGAGCTAATTTTTCAAGGTGTGGATACCGTGTTTCGACGTCCACTAAGGTTTTGCTAATATAGTAAATAGGGGATTGCGTACCTTTGGTCTCGCGAACCAATACTGCACTGACGGCAACCTCGGATATGACCAAATACACCAGCAGGGACTCGCCCGGATTTGCTTTGGCTAGCAGTGGTGGCGAAGATAGGTACGCCTTCAGTTTTCTCAAGGCTTCGACACATTCCTCATTCCACTGTAGCCCATTGTCCTTTCTCAGTACGTTGAAAATTTGTGGCATATGTCGGAGGATCGCGAGATGAATCTAGATAGGGCGGCTACTCGCCCTGTCAGCTTTTGCACATGTTTTTTGCTGTTCAGCATTTCAGGTATTGCGTCTATCGCCTCGATCTGATCTGGGTTGACCTCGATACCTCGTTGTGATACGAGAAATCCTAAGAATCTTCCTGAGGCTACACCGAACGCGCATTTCTCGGGGTTCAGTTTCATCCCGTACCTCCTCAATATTCCGAAGACTTCCTTCAAGTGGTCGATGTGATTCTCTTTTCTTGTCGACTTCACCAGCATATCATCGATATAGACTTCTATAGTCTTACCGAGATGCTCCTTGAACATCTTGGTGACTAGTCTCTGGTACGTAGCCCCTGCATTTTTGAGCCCGAAGGGCATTACCTTTAGAAGTAAGTCCCTTGATGGGTGATGAAAGTCGTCTTCCCTTGATCCTATTCAACCATCATTATTTGATTGTAGCCGGAGTAGGCATCTAGGAAGCTCAACAGCTCATGTCTTGTGGTGGCATCGATCAATTGGTCGATGTGAGGTAGTGGGAATGAATCATTCGGGCACGCTTTGTTTAGATCGGTGAAATCTACACACATTCTCCATTTCCCATTTTTCTTTTTGACCATGACGATGTTGGCGACCCATTTGGGGTACTTTGATTCCCTGATCGAGCCGTTGGCAAGTAGTTTGTATACTTCATCGCTGACCACTTCATTGATTGCGGCATTGAATTTCCTTCTTTTGCCGCACGGGCGGATGTAATGGATCGACGTTCAGCTTGTGGGTGGCGATGTCTCGCGGAATCCCCAGCATATATGAATGGAAGAAAGCAAATAGATCTGCATGGTCAGTTAGGAATTCACGATACTTACTTGGGTTGGCGAGGCCGTGGCCGATGTAGGCTTTCTTTGTTGGGTTGGTGTCATCCAACTAGACTAGGTCGAGATCTTCAACCATTGCTTTACAGGCTTCCACAATGTCGGGATCTCAAATGATGTCCGCTGTCGGGTCGACTTTAGTCGCCGACATGGCTAATTGCTATGCCTCCGCACTCGCCCCCTTTAGTTATTGGGTGTGGGCGCAATCTTGAGCTATTTTGTAGCATTCCTGGGCGGTGCATGGCTCTCCCTTAATGCTGAATACTCCCCATGGGGTAGGGAATTTGATCACTTGGTAAAGGCTTGAAGGAACTTCTCGCATGGCGTGTATCCACGAGCGTCCTATGATGACATTGTACGCCATTTCATGGTTCATCACATGGAAAGTTGTTTCCAGCGTGACTTCTCCCCCTAAGACGGGCAGTGTTATTTCTCCGGATGTCCGTTCCATTGCATTGTTGAAACTAGTTAGTGTTATGCAACGCGGTATTACCCTATCCTCGAGTCCCATTTGTGCAAGGACCCTAGGGTGGATAATACATGCGCCACTTCGTCGTCGATCATGACTCTTTTAACATCTGTATCAGCGATACGCAAAGTAATAACTAAAGCATCATCGTGAGGGAAAGACAAACCATCGGCATCAGACTTATCGAAGGTGATACTGTTTTCGAAGTCGTCATACCGTTCATGGCGATGCTCCGCTTCAGTCTGTGTGTGTTGGCAAATTTGAAGTGATTGATCACTGAGTCATCACCGCCTCCGACGATCATGTTTATCGTTCGTGTTGGGGAAGGCTGCTTTGGCAGCCCGCATGGTTGTTCCCATCCGCGTGCAAAACTGATTTTCCCTTTGTCGCTGAGTAATTCCCTCAGGTATCTTTGGTTCAGCATTCTGACCACTTCTTGTAGTAGGCCTATGCAGTCTTCGGTTTTGTGACCCCATTCCTGATGGAACTCACATAGGACGTTTGATTTCCTTGTGGCAGGGTTCGATTTCATCTTCTGTGGCCACTGCACCTTGGTGCCTAGCTTTTCCAGTGCGTATACTATTTCTGAAGGAGACACGAAAAAGTTATGTGTGGATAATAAGGGAGGTGTACCCCTTTCATTTCGGAGTGGGGCAACGTGTCGCTGTAACGCGTCCGTATGTCTTGGTGGCGGATGGGAGGATCTGGTGTATGGCTGATGTCGGTATCTGTTGGAGCGAGGGAGTTGTTCTCGCCGTCCTTCGTTGCGTCGATCTCTCCTTGTTTCTGAGTGTATCGTCGTTAGCCGTTGAGTTGGCCCATTGAGATCATCCTCGTCCGCTCGTACCTCGGCGCAATAGGCGTTATGGATTTCCTCCCATGTGGTAGGGGATATTTCATGAGGTGGCTCAGCAGCTTCTTGGTCTCCCTCGAACCGTCCCTGCTTAGCTCGTTCTGGAAAGTGGCGACCGCCATACCTTCCGATACATTCGGCAGACTCATCCTTACCCTGTTAAACCTAGCTAGGAAGTCTCTGAGCCCTTCTCCTGTGGTTTGTCTGACGGCGAAGATGTCGTTGACCTTTGCTTCCGCTTTCTTCGCACCCGCATGGGCGGTGACGAACTTATCCGCCATTTCCTCGAATGTTGATATTGCCTTAGCTGGTAACTGAGAGTACCCTGTCAAGGCCCCTCCTGTCAACGTCTCGCCAAACTTCTTCAGTAGCACCGACGGTACCTGTTCTTTTGATAGGTCGTTGCCCTTCAAAGCAGTGACGTAGTGGATCAGATGGTTCTCGGGATCGGTGGTTCCGTCGTACACCCTCAAGTCGGGAGGCATCTTGAAGGTTTTCGGGATAGAGTAAGGGGCAGCTTCTTCAGTGTATGGTTGTTCTACGAACCTTCCCACGTTGCGTTTTGGTAGCAACTTGGGAGCTCCGGCGATCTTGTCGACCCTCTCCCGGTGTTCCTTCATTTGGTCGCGGAGTGCCTTGTTTTCATTTTCCATTTCTTCCATCTTCTTTAGGACAGCTGTTAGCGTAGCATCGCTGATCTGTGCCTCGATGGGTTGGTTATTTACTTGTGTAACCTCAGGTTCACTTATGGCAGAGGTGGTGTTTACTGTCGGTACACGCCTGATGTTGCCTTGCGGTGATTTCTCAACCAAGCCACTTAGGGTGCTTGTTAGCCACTCTTCCAGTAGCTTTTTAACCACCGGGGGTGCTTCTTTAGCAGCAGACGTGGAAGCTCCCTTTTCATGCAAGATCGTCAGATCTTCGAATGGGGAAGATGAGATCTCTACACCTGGTGTGATGCTGGGGGTTGCATTTGTGATGACATCGTCACTGGCCTCGTTGAGAGGACCAAGAAGATTGGCTGTGACACCCACTATAGCTTTCGATCTAGTGTTTTTTTCGGCCATCTTTTGTTTTCGTGTGGTGTGGAGGAAGGTAGTTGGTTAATCTCTAGGTGGATACTATGATTTTGATTCTCGAAATCCCCACATACGACGCCAAATTGTTTGGCTCAAAAGTTAAGAATATACTTTGTAAGCTAGAAAACAATCAAAAATATGAAAGGATAAATCGTAATCAAATATAAGAGACCCAGAGATGTAAGAATAATATTATTGTTGTAGATCTAATATTGTAGGATGATATTATGAACTCAAGAGAAGATGTTCGTTAGAGATAGAGAGAAAGTAGGAGAAAATGAGAGAGTTGTATTATTCAAGAATAACACTGATACCTTATTACAATGGAAAGATCCTCTTTATATAGGGGAAGGCCTTCCTTGGAATAATAATTAAAAAAAATACAAAAAGTGGTCGACGTCCTCCTAGCGAGGACGCCGAGTTCTGACTGACGTCATCTTCATCCTTACGTCCGAGCCGTACCCTTCGGCGTAGAGACGTATACTTATTGGGCGTACCCTTTGACGTAGAGACGTATATGGCCAAATTTGACCCCATACACTAGTGTTAGCATCATTAAAAACCATGTTGTTACTTATATCAATTGTTTGCATTTTGTACTTACGATTGCCGAAGGCGATTGTAACGGGAATGAGAAATTATTAAGACAAATTGACATGAATACTTATTTGAAGGTTTAATTGGATGCGAAGAAGAAGTCTTACTTATAAGCTCAAATTGAAAATACAAAATAATTAAATCGATTAATATAAAATCGAAGTTTCAAAATCTAACCAATCCGAACAGATTCAGTTTGGATTTAAATTTTAATCTCTTTATTCGAAATTCGAAAAAATAAACCAAAGTTTTCATAATCCATTCCAAACTGTCTAAACCCATCCCTATAAAATGCAACAACTTATTACAAGAAATAAAGGGATGAGTTTGACAAGATTTTCAGCTTATTATTTATTTTAATTTTAATTACATAACTTTTTTCCCCAAAATAGTTTCGTAGTTCAAACAGGATAACGTGGGAAATACGAGTGAGGATGTCGACTACATTATTATCTGCACTAGTATGGAACAAGACATTAGACCAATTGGGCTAATATCACAGCAATACAGCAATCCGCGTCGGCTATCTAGTACAAGCTAGTTTATATAGCTAGCTATGAGTCTTTGACATTCGTTAAATGTGAAAATTTTTTATTTCGTGCCTCACACAACTAGTATGTCTTTTTTTTATTTTATAATTATGTGGGTCCCAGAATTTTGTAGACCCAGATGTGTAAGATATGAGTCCGCAAATATGTGAGATAAAAAGAGGTCTCACACAACTAGTGTAAGTTGTGTGAGACACAAAATAAAATTACTCGAATGAGCATGAAGTTTAAGAAAAAATAAAGACTTTTGGAATTTGTGGTCCTAAACAAGTAAAAAATATTTGCGTGGCTATAAAAGCTGTTAAAATATCATGGTATAGTCAGTTTTCGGACTGGTCAATGAAAAATAGCCACCGTTTACGAAGTCAATGAAAAATAGCCACTATTTGCTGCAACAGAGACCGATCCCGTATAATATACGGGAGTTCGGGTGCATCTATGTACGAACTCCAGCATATTATGCTGGACCGGTACACTTTGCTGACTCATGTATAATATACGGGAGACTGGAGCACCGGTGCTTCAAACTCCAGTATATTATACTGGACATTGATACTTGCTGGAACTCCAGTATATTATGCGGGAGTTCCAGCATAATTATACTTGAACTCCCGCATTATACGAGAGTTCCAGCATTGTTATCCTGGAACTCCCGTATAATATGTCGGAGTTCATGCATACTTATGCTGGAACTCCCGTATAATATGCGAGCGTATTTTTCGGGTTTTGAACAGTATTTTCGCTCAGATTTATCTTTACATGAACAGTGGCTAAATTTTGATTACTTTTGAAACTGTGGCTATTTTTCAATGACCAGTTGTAAATCTTGCTATTTTTAAATTTCTCCCATAAAAGCTTCTCATTAAGGGTAGAGTTGTATGTTCAAGCTAAATTGTTACCAAATTTAGAAATGAAACATTATTTTTGGAACGGACAAAAAAAAATAAGTTCACATAAACTGGAACATACTACTCCCTCCTGTCCAAAATAAATGGTTTTTTGAATATTTTTACATAAATTAAGAAATTTACCTTTTACTAGCATTAAAGCAATGGAGTGACTATATTAACCTTTACTATTTCACATAAGTACTCCTAACACATATTCCAATACTATTTACTCCAAGGACAGTGTAGGAGAAAAAAATAATTAATTCATTCTTGAAATCTGAAAAAATCAATTCTTTTGGACAATTAAAATATCATGGTAGAGCCAGTTTTCACACTGGTCAATGAAAAATAGCCTACGTTTACCAAGTCAATAAAAAATAGCCACTATTTTGCTGCAACAGCAATCGGTCCAGTATAATATACGGGAGTTCTGGTGCATTTGTGTACGAACTCCAGCATATTATGCTGGAACGGTATACTTTGCTAACTCCTGTAAAATTTGCGGGAGACTGGAGCACCAGTGCTCCAAACTCCAGTATATTATACTGGATAATTACACTTGCTGGAACTCCCATAAAATTTGCTGGAGTTCCAGCATAATTATGCTTGAACTGCCGTAAAATTTACAGGAGTTCCAGCATAGTTATCGTGGAACTCCCGTAAAATTTACGGGAGTTCAAGCATACTTATGCTGGAACTCCCGTAAAATTTGCGAGCGTATTTTTTCGGTTTTTGAACAGTATTTTCGCTCAGATTTAAAGTGACTAAATTTCGATGATTTTTAAAACTTGGCTATTTTTCAACGATCAATGGTAAATCTGATTATTTTTTAATTTCTCCCCAAGAAAATCACTTATTTCTGACCTAATTAAATTTTGCACTTTTTGATAGATGATGAAAATAAATTCCTAATTAAATACGGCTGATCCTATACGGCTGATATGTGGACAACTTTTCTCCACGCGTAATATTCTATCCATGAGATTTCAAACATACCCTTCCATTTTACTCGGGCGCATTGCAATTGGTACACACGTATGGATATTATTTTTGCCTACCCTTATTGGTCATCACTCGTTACATTTTCCGAAATTGCTTTTTTGTTATCATCACTTCACATCTATTTTCAAATTTTTTAATATCTTGACCAAATAAGATCTTTTCGTCCTTAATAAAAGGTCTCGAACTCAATCATGATAAGGAACGTTACCATCTTTAATGAACCTACGTTGACACGACTCCGGATTAATCAAAGCTCAAACGCAAATATCGAACATTACAATAACAACTACAACAAATATAGTATAATCTCACAAGTAAGACTTAAGAAGAATAATGTGTACGTCGACCTTATCCCTACCTTGAAGTTAGTGATGCTATTTCGAATAGACCCTCGAACATGGAACACTAACAAAAAATTTAACATATGCTTTACTTCTTAAACATATAAAATTATACTAATACTAGTATTTATCTAAATACTTCAACACAAATTTATTACAATTTGTATTTAGGAGGGTATATTAACTCTTTGCAACGGTAACCTCAACTACTAGGTCCTCTTTTAACTCTCTTTTAGTGTTGGTCAGTCTATATAAACTTTGGTGTCAGCCTATAATCTTTCCTTCAGCTATCAAGCTTTCCTCTTTACTGATTTTTTAGTTCCTTGTCCATATCTTTGTTCCCCCTTTTTGCATTTCTATATTTCTCGTGAAAGCTTCCCTTTCCCATTTCTCCCTTCCTTCCTTTCTCGTGTGCTCGTGACCACTCTTTTGTGTATTTATACATTTGTGCTTACAAAGTCTCCTACTTTTGTATAGCTCCATTGAAACAGAGAGAAGAAAATGGCCATGGCTTTGCAGAGACATTTCTCAGTGTTGCTTCTGCTCTTGGCTTGTTTGATTGGATCTTCGCACTCTTATCAATTCACCGTTGGTGGCAAAGATGGTTGGGTTCCTAACCCTTCTCAAAGTTTCAATGAATGGTCTCAACATATGAGATTCCAAGTTGGTGACACTGCTTGTAAGTCTTCTCCTCCCTTCCAATTTATATACAAAAAAACACATAATCACATACTTACTACAATAAAATCCAGTAAATTTTCACAAATGAAGCCTGATATGCACGCATAAATCATATGCTTATACACTAAAAAATACTCTCTCCTTTGTAATTTATGTGAACATATTAATTAAATACGGAGTTTGAATGAAAACTTTTAAAGTTTGTGATGCTGAACAAGTCAAAAAAAGGAATTAGAGTATTAAGTTAAATTATTTGAAACCAATTATAAAGTACTTAATTTTTTTATTATTCAATATATAAAATCGCTCGTAAAAAGTGAGATTAGTTACTTGAAAATTAGGGTAGTTTGTTTGCTACAAATTGTACTCCTAATATGTGTTACTATAAATTACTACTATATGTTACGTGCAACATTAATTTGATAATTGTTTAATTTTCGTGTTTGTTGTGTAATTATGATAGTGTTCAAGTATAAGCAAGGATCAGATTCTGTGTTGGAGGTAAACAAGGATGATTATGACAAATGCAATACACAAAGTCCAATCAAGAAGATGGAAGATGGCAACTCCATTTTCACGTTGGATCACCCTGGCCCTTTCTACTTCATTAGTGGCAACAAAGATAATTGCAACAAAGGACAAAAGGTGCAAATTGTTGTAATATCTCCTAGAGGTAAAACTCCTACTACCCCTGCTACACCCACAACTCCGGCTCCTTCCGCCGGTTCCGCTACCCCTCCGTCTCCTTCTGGCGGTTCCGCCACCCCTCCAACTCCTTCTGGCGGTTCCGCCACCCCTCCGACTCCTTCAGGCGGTTCCGCCACCCCTCCGACTCCTTCAGGTGGTTCCGCCACCCCTCCGTCTCCTTCTGGGGGTTCCGCCACCCCTCCGTCTCCTTCCGGGGGTTCCGCCAAACCACCGGCGGCTGGTTCGCCTAAAGGATCATCTACACCTACTACACCATCACCAATGGGGGCACCACCGTCTCCTTCTGCAGGTAAACATATTATTCAGAATTTAAATTTGATCGGTTTAATTATTAGTAGGTTCTTTGCATTATGCGTTTAAAATTATGAGTTCCAAGTTTAATACTTATTTGTTAAAATTTTAGTGATTTTTTGCGTGTGTACCACTATGCAGGTTCTACTACCCCACCACCCACAACTTCAGCACCTTCTGCCACCGCTCCGGCAGGTGCTCCCACTAAAGGGTCGTCCACACCCGGTACTTCATCACCCAATGGGGCACCAGTAGTATCTCCACCAGCAGGTAAATAAAAGCGGGTTTAGAATTTAAATTTAAGAAATTTTGTGATTTTATATATATATATATATATACTCGTAAAATCAATTTTAGTTATATATATAAATATATACTACATTCGCCTCAGGTAAATCACCGACCTCTTCACCTACACCTGCCGGTTCAACCGTATCTCCGGTAACAAATTCACCGGCACCGGCGACAACTTCTATGACTCCAACGGGATCTCCGGCACCAGCAGGAGGAGCTTCTGATTTGTCGCCTTCACCATCATCAAGCTCATTAGCACCAGGTTCATCTGCTCTTTCACCGGGAAGTATTGCACCAGCAGGAGGACCAACTTCATCAATGACGCCGGGAAGTATGGCTCCGGGCGCAGGCAGCACTCCGGCGGATATTAATTCGCCAGCTGGCGCACCATCCAACCCAAATTCATTTGCAGTAAAGGCATTTACTCCATCAGTTGTCCTTCTGTCAACCGTTTCACTCATCTTGACCATGGCTTTTGGAGAATTTATTATTTCACCTTAGGGTAAAAGAAAAATTAAGTAGAATTACTGTGAAAACTTCGTTCTCTATCTTCTGGTTATTTTATTGGGGTTTTTCTTTGTCTCCTATTGTTTTTATTTCTTTAATAATTCAGAGATTGGAGATGTGTTTAGTTGTTTTTTCTTTTTAATTTTTTGTGGGTGACAAACTTGAATTTATATGTGTGTGTGTATGAACTTAATTTTAGTCATTTTTTTTGGCAATGTATTTGTCCTTCACATATAATACATATTTTTACACATAACAAATAAATGTTGTTTATGAATCATTTTTGTTGACAAGTGGAATGGTAGGTTTCTCTTGTTATTTTGAGGATAATATTAAGGATCTCATCGAAAACTTACAGCAGCTGGCTGATTCAATAAGGTATAAGGTATACCTTTCGCTTCAATTTATTTGAACATATTTGACTGGATATGAAGTTTAAGAAAGAATGAAGATTTTTTGAATTTGTGGTCCTAAACAAGTTATAAAAGATCCAGAATATTTGTATGGTTATAAAAGTTTTTCGTTAAGGGTAAAATTGTAAGTTTAAGCTAAATTGTTTCCAAATTTAGAAATAGATCATTCTTTTTTCAACGTACCAAAAAAGAAATATGTTCACATAAATTATATTTAGATAGTCTGTCCGTCTTTTTCATAGATCATCGGCTCAATAATTTAGTAAAGCACGTTTCTGAATGTTTTAATTTGGAAAACATCAGATATTTTTGTTTTCTTTTTAATTTTATCTCAAGTAAACAAGCCATTTTGTAAGGCAATACTAGCTTTTAAATTTGGACCGATACGCAAAAATATCGCTTACTTTACTCGTGTTGCTATTCCTGATTGGAACAAGGTACAACAAAATGGGAGAAATTCAAAAATAATCATATTTATAAGTGATCATTCAAAAATAGTCTCAGTTTCAAAAGTAATCGAAATTTAGCTATTATTCATGTAAAGATAAATTTGAACAAAAATACTATTCAAAATTCGAAAAATATTCCAGCATAATATGCTGGAAGTTCATACACATGTGCTCCAATCTCCAATATATTATGCTGGAACTTTTTGCGTGTTAGAGTTCCAGCATAATATATTGGGAGTTCATACACAGGTGAACGTATCTACAGTATATTATGCCGGCCTTTCCGTATTGCAGCAAAATAGTAACTATTTTTCAATGACCGAAAAAAAGAGAAGGAACCGCTCGAAAGGGACAAATATCGGCTATTTTGAATGACCAGTTCGAAAACTGGCTAGCCAGTGCTATTTTTTACAGTAAAATCAGAGGGATAGAAGTATGTAATATGTTCCAAATTTATCGCAAAATAAATAGCCGTAAATTAAATTCATTAAAGTTTCGGAAGTTATTGTCTTCATCTAATATTTTTCGTGACAATAAAGTAGTAGTACGACGCTGAAGAAAACCACTTTTCGTTGAATGGCCTTCCTAAAGTTAATGTGATTTATCGCTCATAAAAATGGTCCAACGATAGCATGGGGGTAAGAAACTACTTCATGTGTAACAAAATTTTGGAATTTAATTCTTCTCGAAAAATTAGGTGAATAGTAGTAGTATTTTGAAAGGTATTCTGAACAGGAATTTACTGTTTTTTTTTTACTGGCCATCCTTGATTTAATGTTAACTAATTGTTCTATACGTGCGTTGCACGTGTATTTTAAGTCATGTAGCACACTTGTTAGTAAAATAATATTAATATTTTTAAAATAAAACTTTAAGTAAATAATTATACATTAAAAAGAAAAGTGTTTCCATAAAATATTGATATAGATTGTGTTGTAGGATGACTTATTTGTTAAGGTCAAGATGATTGCATATTGTCTGAACCTACTAAAATGAAGATTCGTTTAGTTAGATATGTATGATTCTTTTTTCTTATTTTGTTTTTAGAAGGTACAAACTTGTAATGAAGCGTATCTCACCTAATACTTTCTTATAGACGATATATGTTCCTTCTAATTTTAAAAATGCAACTTAAAGTTGGCTACGTGAACAATTATATTGTGGTAATTAATATAATTCAACATTAATTAAGGCTAAATTTGTATGAAAAGAAAAATAACTTTTAAGTAAAATCTCGTCCCAAACAAATTCCAAACTCTTATTAACTTAAGCTAAACAACATGTAACACCATTACCGTGTAAAACCTCCTCATTACAGGATGTCGACTAAAGGAACAAAGTTTCTTTAATAGAAACAAACAATGTCCTATCACGACAAATTCATCACTCATGTATGATGTATATACTCATACTAAAAAGTAAATATTCTATCTAATTATAATTTTCAAATATTTTTTCTCTATTTGAAAATTATATCACAATTAAATAGTCTGTTTTATTTACAAATAATTGGGTAAACTTAGTTTAACGGAATAAGAAAGCTCTATTATTGATTAAAACATACTATAATCAGCCAATATTAAACCCAATTAGATGTTTAAGTCATTTAAACATACATGCACACGTACCAAAAATACAAATCTTAACTATAAGTAGGAATCACACTTTCTCTGCCATGGACAACATCCCTCTAGTGTTAAATTTGCTCGAAGTCTGTCTCTAAAAGACTACGGTTTACTCCAAAAAGTAACATTATAGAAAATGAGAGTATAATTAGAGAGAATTTTCTGTATATTGAATCGACCTCATCTATACAAAGGACACTGTATTTATATACATGTGTATCTAGAAAAGAAAACAAAAAGGAATAAAGAAAATAAAAGAATAGCCTATGAAATATGTACACTTGTCCTAATACTATTTGTGTATGTATAACAAACTAACTAACAATATTATTCCTTCTTCAAGTGGTCCAATACGTGCATGTGGGAAGTTTCCAGAATTTGAGTGCAAAATGGACCAACCAGATTTAATCCATCAATATTTCTTTGAACAGTTGAGATGAAGCCACGTGGCTAATTGACTCCTTTAGTATATTCAAAGACTTAATTGTGAATTTGCCTAGTTTTGTCCGTCATCTTCAACCTTAGGGTTCATGTTCCTTCTTCTTCATCCATCTTCTGCAAATTTCGTTGCTTTCCAGTAAAAATCATGGACTTATTTATTCCAACACCCCCCCTCAAGTTGGAGGGGGTAGAAGGCACACCCAACTTGTCAAGGATTAGCGTGTGAGCAGGACCTGTTAAGGGTTTGGTGAATAAATCAGCAAGTTACAATTTTGAGGGAACAAATGTCAGAGAAATGAGGCCAGAGAGAAATTGTTGCCGTACAAAGTGGCAATCGAGATCAACGTGCTTAGTCCGTTCGTGAAACACGGGATTGCGGGCGATATGGATGGCAGCTTGACTATCGGAGAAAATAGGAACAGGGATCAGAGGAGGAACTGAGAGATCTGTGAGCAAACGAGTCAACCAAGTCAGTTCTGCAACCAAACATCGCATAGAGCGATACTCCGCTTCTGCGGAAGAAAGAGAAATAGAGGCCAGAGGTGGATGAGATGTAACGAAGAACACGCAAGGCCGCAGTGAAATGACCAAGGCAAGGTCGTTGCATGAACTGACTGAGGGTGAGTACAGCAAAGGAGAGATCTGGTCGTGTGTAGGTCAAATAGTTGAGCTTACCCACTAAACGCCGATAAAGAGAAGCATCAACTAATGGAGGACCAGAATCAGCAACCAATTTGGAAGAGGGATCCAAGGGTGAAGAAGCTGAAGGAAGATTTGAGCAATCAAACTCGTGAAGCAGGTCAGAGGTAAATTTCCTTTGAGTAACAATGATTCCCTTGTCTTCTCGCAAAATTTCCATTCCTAAAAAATAGTGAAGTGGTCCAAGATCCTTCATTTTGAATTCAAAATGTAGAAATAATTTGAGATATGTTAATTCTGCGAGACTATCCCTTGTAAGTAGTATGTCATCAACGTAGACTGCAACAATAGAGACAAGAGGTCCTGTTCTTTTGAAGAACAGAGAATAGTCATTAAGGGAAGCAGAAAAACCTTTGAAACTGAGTGCCCCTGCAAGCCTGGCATACCACTGCCTGAAGGCTTGTTTTAAACCATAAAGAGACCTCTTAAGTCGACAAACGTGGTTGGGACTTGGGGAAGGTAGACTAGCAGGAAACTTCATATAAACTTCTTCTTGTAATTTCCCATGTAAGAAAGCATTGCTCACATCAAATTGATAGCTTTCTTGACCGCAATAGAAAGTAAACATCTGATTGTGGTCATCTTAACAACTGGAGAGAAGGTTTCTGTGTAATCAATACCTTCTCTCTGAACATCACCCCTTATAGCCAATCTTGCTTTGAGTCTTTCAATAAAACCATCAGCATTATGTTTGACTTTATAGACCCATTTACAGGGTAAAGCCTTCTTCCCAGTAGGTAGAAGTACCACATCCCATGTTAGGTTGCCTTCTAGAGCTTTAAGACTGAATTCATAGCTTGTACCCAACCTAGGTGAGAGCAGGCCTCGGAATAAGAAGTAGGTTCTGTAAAAGAGGATACTGATTGAAGAAGGTGTTGATTAGAGCTAGAGAGGGAAGAGAAAGCAAAGGGAGAAGGGGAATAGGCAGAGGTGAGGCGGGAAGTGGTGACATCACTTAGGTAGATGTTGCTGCAAATATAATCATTGAGGTAACTAGGCAGAGTACCTAAGTTGTCCATATTAGATCTTCTAAGTGGAAGAGGAGGAGAAGGAAGCATAGGTGAATTGCTAGGAGTAGGAACATGAGGAGTGCCTTGGGAATAAGAGTAACCAGGGGAAATATCAGTGGGAAGGCAATCTTGTGGTATAGTGGAGGTAGGATGTGGGGAAGCATCTGAGATGGAAGGAGGTATAGGAAAGGTAGGAGTAGGGCATGGAGAGGGTTCAGCTTGAGGCATATGGGAGAAAGGAAAAATGTGTTCAATGAAATGAACATCCCTGGACACAAACAATTCCTGGTGGTGAGATTCAACAACTTATATCCCTTTTGACCAGCAGGATAGCCCATAAAGACACATGCTAGGGCCCTAGGATCAAACTTTCCTCTATTATGGGACAAGGTAGAGGCATAACAAAGACAACCAAAGCTTCTTAAGAAAACATAAGAGGGTGATTTCCCAAACAGTAGATGATAGAGAGTATGTCCTTTTAGCACTCTAGAGGGAAATTTGTTGATGAGAAATGTAGCTATTAGGATGCATTCTCCCCAATAGCAAAGAGGCACTTTATATTGAAAAAGTAGAGCCCTAGCAACTTCTAACAAATGTCTATGTTTCCTCTCCACAATTCCATTTTGTTGAGGGGTTCCTGTGAGCACGTGATTTTTGCCCTAAGCAAATTATTCCAAAAGTTTCAAATAAAATGACTTTACAATTTTTATGAATTTTGTGGAATTTGGTGTTAATTGATTGCATGATAATTCATATAAAAACATAAAAATATGCATTTGCATTTAGGAATTTAATTTCACATTTTTAGTATTAATTAGGTATTAATTTTTTTAGAACAAAAATAAAAAAAAATACAAAAAATAGTTTCTTTGCACTTTTAATTGTTGCATTTATCATTTAAATAGAATTTTAAGTAATTTTAGAAGGTGAATAGTTTAATTTCGAAATATATTAGGTTTGCTTTAATTTTTACATTTCTCAGGAAAAAATACAAGATAAAAATAAAAAATATATATAAAATGAAAATGAAATACAAAAAGAAAGTGATTAATTGAATTTAAATAAGTCAGGCCATCAGCCTTGGGCTAAATTGAGCCCAAAACCCCTCAAAACACCCCAAGCCCATCTCGTTGGCCCATGCCCTTACCTAGGCCCAAAATACATCCATACCCGGTCCAGACGCCCCACCCCTCAAATTATCAAAACGACGTAGTATGAGGGTGTTACTACGTCGTTTTCATGGCAAATCAATCGTGGCCTTTCATTTCCCATAATCTTACGGCCCAAAATTCATCTAGAGTTTTAAATAAAATTTTCCAAATCAAATTATTAAATCCTAGACAAACTTTATCTTCCTTGTATCTCTTCCCCTCCGCCTCCCTCACTGTTACCTCGCCGGAACCCTACCGGCGGCGAGCGTGACCTAAGTCAATGGTTCCCAAAAATACACCCTCACACCATCTTAACACCCTCTTCTAGAATATGAGCTCGGTTTCCCTCAAAATCCACTGATTCGTCTCAAACAACCCAAACCGTAGCCGCCGCCGGCGGCGAACGTCGGTCACCCCAATGGCCACCAAAATAACACCCCAGCTTTCCCTTTTCACCCTCTTTCCAAATATGCAAACAGTTTCCTTCAAAAACCGGCCAAAAGCGTCGAATTTTAGATTAAAGATTCTCCGGTCAAGACCCAAGGTATGCCAAACAGTCCCAAATTAATACCCTAGGTTCGCCTGAGTCTCCTCTACCTAATTCCGCTAACCTCATCCCTCGAATATGGCCGGAAATTCTCAAATCTCAATTTTATGTTTTTCGGCCAAAAACCCTAGATGCTCTGAAATGATTCAAATGGGTGTTACAAGGTCCCTGGGCTTCCCTAGTAAGGTTTCTACTATTATCAGCATTTGAATTTCGCCAGTCAGGGTCGAATTGAAACTGCGAGACTTATTCGGATTTGAGTGAGTTCTTTTCTTTTTTTTGTTGTTATTTAATTTTGTTTTTGTTTTGATTGCATGTGATTAAAAATGTGGCCAAGTTAATTTCTACTTCTTTCTTAGTCTTATTTGTTCCCAAATCCATTCTGCTTCTTAGTTATTGAGGGTAATTAGTTGATTCATGTTTGTTATTTGTTCATTTGGGTTCACATATTAATGCATAATCGTTCAGTGTTAGAATTGTTAGTTGTTAATTACATGATTAGTTTAGTGTAACTTTTTTTAATAGTGATTGTTTTAATTAGTAATCTGATAGTTAATTAGATGGTTTGGTTCAACGATTAGATAATTCTCTTTTGTTATTGGTTAATCCCAGGGAATTGGTTATACGTGATAGTTAATTAGGATAAAAAAGGGGGTTGGGGTCTAGTAGGGTAATACAATAATTCCAGAATAAGGGTAGGGGCAATTGTGGTAATTCATGGTATGGAATCTAGCTAGAATTTCCTAGAAGCTTCTAGGTGTGGATGTTAAGGCACATTTTAGTTAAATTAGGGGGTATACTTGAGCAACAAGTTAGAAAATAAAGGGGCTACCTGGTAAATAAAGTATTCTGAGGGCTGCCCTCCGTCATGCCTATAAAAAGGCATATGCATTGCCTTGAAATACAAGTTTGAACCTCCAAAAATTCCCCCCAAAATTCTCTTTCAATTTCAGATTTCAATTTGAAATTTAAACCTTCCAAAATAAAAAAAAAACATTAGAAAATCAGTAAAAACCCAAAAATATTACGATTTTATTAGATAAACCTAGTTAATTTTGATTTTTAATTGTTAAATCCATTCTTCTAAGTGCCAAAGATTTCAGAGATTCATTAGTGGAGTTTTCGAACAAATTTTAAGTTAGATTGATTGGTTTTTGGTTGATTTATGAGCTACTGAAGTTTTCAGAATTATTTAAGTGCAATTTCAAGTGATTTTAAGTTCAATTAAGCTGAGTTTGGTTGCCTATTGAGTGTTACCTTTCTATACTTCTTCCTGGGGATATTTGAGAGTTTGTTTGGGTCAAGCTGGATTTCATTGCTATTGGTTGTAGCTGTTAGTCACCGAAACTTCACTGACCTCCTTTTTTTTCTTTGCTTAAATCCAGGTATCTATTCAAGATTGTTTTCATGTGATTCCTTTATGAAATGGAAGTGCTGAAGCTGTGTGATTTTCATTGAAGTCTTCATTCCTCTTTGATTACTTGTATGATTATTAGTTCTAGGATTCTTCTTTGAAAACTATTTATTTCAGCCTATTTGTAGTAGAGTAAATGTATTGGTGACAATATCGAATTGTTTTAAAACTTGGACTGTTAAGTCACTCTGAAGCATGTAGTTCGAATTGGTTAACTATGAATTGAACACTCATGACCTCATAGTAGAAGGAATTAGCAGGCTGATTTAGTAAGGATCATCTTATCTAGCAGTAAATTTGTCATTATTTCTGCTGAAGTGAATCAGTATCTGCATTTAAATAAGGTTTTAGATGTGGTTAGTGTAGGGCATTTGAATTGATAGTATTCTCATTTTTAGGTTCAAGTCACAATGAATCTGGAAGTTCATCGTAGCTAATTAGTACTATAGTTTGATTAACATCTTCAATTGAATAAATGTGTGTATCCTTTCATTACTACCAACGGGTTAACACACCTAATATAATTTGTATAAATGAATATATAGGGGTCAGTTGGGGTGTGGCGTGGTTTAAAAATTGTGGAGATCATGTTTTATCAATTAAAACGAGAGAAGTGTTTTTGTTAATATGCTTTATCATTGCTGCTGTATGGGCTCGACGCTGGCCTTGAAATTGCTTGGGTTGTAGTGGTTCCGACTGGGATTCGATCCCAGGTTGAAGGCACTACAGCTGCCTGGGCCATCATCTATTCACACTAGGCCTACGTAATTGGGCTGTATCAAAAGCCCATTATGCAGGCTAGTTCATCGTTTGAGTTTGGGATTAGACAATTAAGTTCTTAGCTTATTTTGGAATAATTTAATGCATAATTAATTAGGTTTTTCCCTTGTAGAGATATTAGATAGAAAATTATAGTCTAATATAATACTTGCTCTTTAAATAAAATAAAGAGACGAGCCTCGCCAAATAAAAATACAAAATGTGGGGCCTTCAATAAATGCTACATAAAATATTTAGAATTCGGGCGGACCGTTTAGCGAATTTCACGGTCTTCCCCAAAAATAATAAACGCGTAGTTGCTTTAAGCGCGTATTTTAATAATGTTACTTTCCTAAATACGGGTGCATATTTATGTGACCCATATCCAAATCTCAACGAAGTCAAAATGTGTCAAAAGCCACGGGTGCACTGGTCGACGTGGTTCGAGATACATTTTCACGACGTTGCAATTCTTATTAAAATAAACATATAATAAAAGCAGATTATTAATAAAGGCACATAGGTTAAAACATATTTTTTTTAAATCAGATAAAATCAAATACAACGGTTGAGCGACCGTGCTAGAACCACGGAATCCAGGAATGCCTAACACCTTCTTCCCGGTTAACAGAATTTTTTACTCGAATTTCTGGTTCACTGACTGTTAACAGAGTCATATTTTCCTCGGTCCGGGATCCAACCGGTGACTTGGGACACACTAATCTCCCAAGTGGCGACTCTGAATAAATAATAATAAATCCCGTTCCGATTGTCCTTTAATTGGAAAAACTCATTTACACCTTTCCGGGTGTAGTAGGTAAAAAAGGAGGTGTGATACTTCCCACACAAGAAGTCTGATGTAAAATGCCTTGTGACAAGAAGAACAAGGAAGCTGTAGTACTGCTGCCCAATTCTAGAGCATTATTTGACCTGATAACCTTGACCTTAGAATTGAATTGCCTTTCCACCATGCTCAAAAAATATTTCAGAATTGAAAATGCACTACCCTTAGTGCTTAGTAGATAAGTCCAAGTAGCTCTAATAAAATCATTCACAATAGTGAGAAAGTACTTGTATCCATTGTGAGTAGGAGTTCTATAAGGACCCCATGTGTCAATATGTATCAGTTCAAATGGTTGCTTTATTTTAATATGACTAATTGGAAATGGTAATCTAGACTGCCTTGCTAATGGGCAAACTTCACAATGACAACTAGAATTAGAAACAAATGAAATGGAACTGATATATTTCATTGCATTGAAAGGCAAATGCCCCAATCTTACATGCCAAAGTTTTACAGCAGATTATGAATTTGCTGAAATAGGAAAATAAGCTGAAACAACATTAGAAAAGAAACAGGTAACAATCTATTAGCTGAACAAGAAAACAGGGTCCTAGGCTTTGTGACATTAGACTTGACTAAGTAAAGTCCCTCCTTAGCTTCACCAAAAACTTGAGGGTTCTTCATGAGAGGGCCCTGCAAAATACAGCCAACAGAAGTGAAAACCAAAAGACATTTGAACCTTTGACAAAGTCTACAAACTGAGAGTAAGTTGTATTTGAAACTAGGAATATACAAAACATTTTCCAAAACTAGACCTGGAAAAATAGAGACACTATCAGCATGAGTAACCTTTACCCTAGAAGAATCTGATAACTTTACCATAAGAGGAAAGGGTAGTGGTACTAGAAATAAGAATGTGTTGGCATTGAAACACATGTGTTCACTTGCCCCTGAATCTATAATCCAAGAATGAGAGAGATTAGAATTAGAAATTGAATAACAGGAAGGAGAATTAGCGAACAAAATACCAGAAACTGAATTTGCATTAACATCCTGAGAAGTTCCCTGGTCTGTAGTTGATTCAGAAGATTAACCAATTGGCTGAATTGATCAGATGAGAGTTTTTTAGCAAATTGAGGTCCCTCCACCATGTTACCATGAATTTCCTTTGTATCTTCTGCCACAGTGGCTGAATTTCTTTTTGGGAAATTTTGCAGTCTTTTGTTCTAGCATTAAGGTTGTAGGTTAGGGGTAAGTGTGGATATTTCTCCAGCGCACTAGAGTGAGACTAGCCAGTTAGGAGTTAATTTTAGGATGCTACTGATACGGTTACTGATGCATGGATTTATCTGTTGGATATTAGTTTACCGTCCACCCCTTTCGTATTTACTATATTTCTTATATTACTGTTATCCTGTTATTTTATGTTATTTTATGTTATTTTAGTATGAGTCTATTGATAATACTAATATATCGTCTTTTGTTACTGTCTTGAGCCGAGGGTCTCCTGGAAACAGCCTCCCTGCCCCTCAGGGTAGGGGTAAGGTCTGCGTACATATTACCCTCCCCATACCCCACTTGTGGGATTATACTGGGTTGTTGTTGTTGTTGTTGTTCTTAGTAAACTTGAAATCAGCATGTTGTTGTTGTTGTTGTTGTTGTTGTTCTTAGTAAACTTGAAATCAGCACGGAATCCCACAAGTCTGTAACAGTTTTCAATTCTGTGATTAGTCATCTTACAGTAGTAGCACATATGTGTATTCTTCTTCCCTTTGTGTGCTAGATTTCCTTTATAAGCAGTATTTCCATTCCTTTGTTGAGGTGCTGCAGAGTTTTGATAGCCCTGAGATCCTTGATTCTTCACCATGAAAGAGGCTCCATCTGTTGGGAATTGAGGGTTAAAATGAATTTCCCTTTGATTCTCATCTTGCATGAGAAGTGATTATTCTTGATTAACTGAAGGTAGGGGTTTGACCATGCGTATATTTCTCCTAGCCAATCCATAGATTTCATTCAAACCCATGAGGAACTGGATTAGCCTCTCATCTTCCTTAAATTGCTGCATTTTCTTCTTTCCTCCACATTCACAATTGCATGAACATTGCATATCAGAATTAAGAGTGTTTAATTCATCCCATAAACGTTTTATTCTAGTGAAATAAGTGGCAATGTCAGCAGTCCCTTGTACTAAATCTGCAAGTTCCTTTTGCAGGTGGTAGAGTTTGGCACCATTAGGCTGCCCAAACATGTGCTCCAGATCTGACCAAAGGTCCTTGGCAGTCTTTGAGTAGAGAACACTATCAGCAATGACCTTGGTGAGAGAGTTCAATAACCAAGAGGTTACCATGTGATTGCATCGACTCCAGGTTGAGTGAGTAGGATCTGTGAGAGGTGGCATAGGGCATGATCCATCAATGAAGCCCAATTTGTTCTTAGCTGAAAGTGAGATGAGGATGGATCTGCTCCAACCAGCATAGCCATGACCATCAAATGGAGTGTTCACCAGTATCATACCTGGTGCATCAGAAGCATGAAGGAAGAAGGGATGAGAAGAATCAATGAGGTTTCCATTGCCTGCTACTGTTGAAGAAGAAGAGGTGTGTGTGAGTGGAGATTTAGTTACATCTGAACCAGGAGCCATTGTTGAAAAGGAAGATCAGAAAATCTGAAAAAAATGAGGAAGACGAGCTACCGCTCTGATACCATATAGAAAATGAGAGTACAATTAGAGAGAATTTTCTGTATATTGAATCGACCTCATCTGTACAAAAGGACACTGTATTTATATACGTGTGTATCTAGAAAAAAAAATAATAGGGAATAAAGAAAATAAAAGAATAGCCTATGAAATATGTACACTTGTCCTAATACTATTTGTGTATGTATAACAAACTAACTAACAATATTATTCCTTCTTCAAGTGATCCAATACGTGCATGTGGGAAGCTTCCAGAATTTGAGTGCAAAATGAACGAACCAGATTTAATCCATCAATATTTCTTTGAACAGTTGAGATGAAGCCATGTGGCTAATTGACTCCTTTAGTATATTCAAAGACTTAATTGTGAATTTGCCTAGTTTTGTCCGTCATCTTCAACCTTAGCTTTCATGTTCCTTCTTCTTCATCCATCTTCTGCAAATTTCGTTGCTTGCCAGTACAAATCATGGACTTATTTATTCCAACAAACATTGCTCCAAGTCAATATATAAGACTAAAAAAAACAAATTTGCTTTGTTTAGAAAAATAAAAAATAAACAAGAAATGCTAAGAGATTCATGAAGTAACATGAATTGAATTAGACAAAAATAAAGATAGATTGAATAATTATATTAGAGTTCAAAGTGTACTATGGGAGTTGCCACGTCAGTGTTGAACATTTTTTAAGAACTTTGTAGATAAATTAAAATCAAAATTGTCCAGTTAAAATAAGAACCTAAAAACAAAAGAAATACCAAGAGACCATTGAAAAAGGTAACATAATTATTGATTAGAACTCACAGTGTATTATAATAGGAGTATACCAGCTGTCATTGGGGTAAAAATAGCCACTGGTAAAATTCTACCGATCAAATATGCGGCATTGGCATGTCGAATTTACAGGTTAACCGGTTCCCGGTGGGGTATTTTTAGGTTTAGAAGGTTACTTATGTAATTTTAACCTTTTTGGGTATATATATATATATATATGGTACTTAGATGTTTAAAAGGGTAAAAAGGTAATTTAACTTTTGACTTAAGTGTTTCCCACTGTTAATATAGTATAGATTAATTGCTCGTATAAATATTTCAACCATAGCAAGGGCATAAGAAATACTCATATTTTTCTCTTCTCAGATTTAAATTAGATCAACTTGGTCAACGTAAATGTATTCTTTCATCCTTGTTATATGAAAAAAAAAAGGGTTAAATGTTGTTTATGTTCACTTTCGTTTATCTTCTAAATACCTAAATTTTGATTTAAATAATGAATAACCGTATTTTTTTCAACTTAAAAGAGAGAGTGGGAAATATTTCAGTATACTTGCCGAGTAAATAATAGGAATAATATAAGTTCGAAACCTAAATGGCAACTTTTTTGGACTTAAAATACGTTTCTACAATTTTACTTTAACGAAATTTTAGCCGTTAAAGTAAAACGCACTATAATACCACGTTTTAATTCCTCCCTTCTGCGATATTTCTCTTTGTGTTATGAAGAAGCCCCGTGTTGAATTATTCAATTTCGACTTGCCTCATTGCTCTTCTCTTGCTTCTTCATTTTGTTCTGAGTTTTGTGAGTTTAATTTCTCATGGAATTACCTTGATCCTGTTTTTCTTCATTCTGGTAAATTTGAATTTTTACTTTCTTTTCAAATTCAATTTTACGCGCATGTGTTATTATTATTATTATTAAATTTTTTTTAAAAAAAATTGTTGGCAAGCTTTAATGGAGCCGTGATTGTTGTTGGAGCAAAATGGAGGAGCTCATGGCGAGCATTGATTATGGCAGATGTGTCTTTCCCTTGACAAGTTTGCAAGGTGGGCAAAACGAAGAATAATACCGCATTATATGTAAAATGCGGTATTATACTGTGCTTTACTTTAACGGCTAAAATTCCGTTAAAGTAAAACGCAGTATAATATCACATTTTAGGTAAAAAAATAATTTTATTTTAAGTTGTAGGAACGTATTTTGAATCCAAAAAGTTATCATTCAGGTTTCGAACTCGAAATAATATTAGATAGCAACAACTCATATTTTGGTTTGTCTAACCTCTTACTATTAATTTGGTGGATACAATCTTTACTATTCTGCGCCACTTAGGTTTGTGCTAGATATAGGTCACAAGAATACATTAACAAATATTCCGTTAAATTCACGGTGAAAAAGAATAAATGCTAGTTATGGAACTAGATACTCCTACCTGTATGGTGGCACGTGGTTATGAGAATATCAGCTCCAAATTTCCATATAATTACCTATGTAAGTTTTTAATTCTTTGATTTAATCATTATATTGTTGAAATTTATTGGGGGAAAAATCCGGTAATTTTAAAATAGCCAAAGATTCAAAAATAATCGAAATTTAATTATTTTTGTATGTAAAGATAAAACTTGAACAAAAACATCCTTAAAAGTCCGGAAAAATTCCAGCATAATATGATGAAATTCGAATTTTCTACATATGAAATTCCATCATAATGTACTAAAATCTATTAAGCATATTTTGATCAAACTCAAGGGGAATCCTATTCTTGGAGGCATTCTATTTGACAAAAGGCATTCGAAAGCACTTTAAAAAAAGAGCATCTTCGTTAATTGAAAAAAAACAAAAACAAAAAAAGCATTAAAAAGGTAAGAAACATTTATTTAACTTTAGCAGGGAACATTAGGAAAAGTAAAAAAGCAGTAAAGGAATGCTTTTCTTCGGTAGTATTGTCTCAATGAAGGAGGGTGCTGACTGCTGACTGCTGACCAGAACCTTACTAAAACATATTTTGTGCTTAATATAGTCTTGGTGCTTGCCATTCCTTCAGGGGTCGTTTCATACGTCGGATAAGTAAAAATAATTTTGGAATAAGTTACTTTAAGATTAAAATAGTATCAAAATAATTTTCTCAGTTTCAATTTAAATAGGTTAGTTTAACTCGGCACAAAATTTAAAGAAAAAAGAAGATTTTGAAACTTGTGATCTTATACGCAAGGGGTAAAAGTTTTGTGGGTAAGGGTGTGTACCGGTCGGTTCGGTTCGGTTGTGGATATTATCGGTTCAGCATCTCGATTATCAATTTATAAATATGCTAAATCGATAACCGAACGGATAAGATATCGTTATCGAATATCAGTTAGTCGGTTAACGGTTTATCCGATAAAAATAAAAAATATCCAAAAATTTCATGTTTGTAAATCATGATCATGCTGTAAAGAGAAAGGAACCGAATTTTGATCATAAGAAAGATGGATTAAATTTCAACTTTAGAAAAGAAACTTTCTTTGAATTTGAAAATCCCAATGAATGATCTCGATATTTAAAGTTATAAGTTAGTAGGAGTAAGGAATAAGACATTCAATAATCTAATTAATCTTACTAACTATTCTCAATGCGGGCGGGCTTAACTAATAGAAAAATAACAAAATCCTATTTTGGTAAATACTAAAAAATCAGTGCAACAAAAGAAACAAACAGAAAAACTAAAAATCTAAACAATTAATTTTTTAAAGTATCAAACTAAAAATCTTAACTGAAGAATTAAGATGAGAAATTCAGAAAAGTTTAAAACTTACTCTAAGGGTTAAGGTCGGAAGATGAAGAGTAACTATAGAGAGAATGAGAGAATGAAATCATAAGGTGACTTTATATATTTAGTGGGTAAAATTATAACTTTGTTAAAATTTATTAGGATATCAGTTAAAGAGTTAATAAAATTGGGCAAACCGAGACCCGAACCGATAATCCAATAGTCAAATAACATTAAACCGTTATCGAACTATTTACTGAATAATCCGATATCCATAACGCAATAGCATTTTATCGGTTCGAGCTATCGGTTGTACCCGTTATATGCCCAGCTCTATTTGTGGGACCATAATATTTGTGTGGCTATAAAAGCTTCTCATTAAGGATACAATGAGTAAAATGAAGAGTTTAAAGTTGAATTAATTCCAATTATAGAAATGTGTCATTTTTTTGGAATGGACTAAGAAGGAAAGTGTGTCATCTCAATTGGAACAGAAAGAGTACCTGCCAAATTGTGGACTAGTAATCCCAAGATAAAGCTATAAAATTGATAATTCCAGAATTAATACAGCATACCAACAATCAATAAAAAATAATAACAGAATAACTAATCCCAGCATAACTTACCATACTATAGTTAATCCCAGCATAACTTGTATTCAAATCAAACGACCCCTTAGTTAATTACTACAACCAGGTTATATTTTCAGTCTTTTAAAACTTTTGTACTTTTGAAACAAAATATTTAGTTATAACTTTAATTACAAGAGTATTTATGCAAAATAGTATCATTTTTCTCTTTTGAACATCTAACTCAATTAAGACTTCACTGTTAGAGCAATAAAATAAAATTAGAAAATATGATAAACACACCTTTTATTCATACTATCAAATAAGCTAATTCGTTTCCAAAAAGGAAAAAAAATCCTTTCTAAACTTAAAATTAATTTAGTTTAAAATCTCCATATTATCCTTAATGAGAAATATAGCCACATAAAAATTACTACATATTTAAGAACTACAATTTGTAATTATTTATAGCTACAAAAATAATATGACATGTTTAAAATAAAAAAATTTAAAAAATTTCTTTTCTTTCTTTAACTTCATATCCCATTAATTTGATTCACATAAATTGAAACATAATACATAGTATATAGCCATAATATCTTAGTACTCCTTGTATATATTTGTTTGCCTTAGTCGTTTGGAGAAAAAAATCGCAACAGAGATGCAACTATCAATGATTTGGATCTTGCCATGTGACATGAGAGTGTTACACATAGTCTAGAGAGTTAACATCAATAGCAATATAGCTTTTACAAGTGGACAAATACAAGCTATTGAGATGAATGGAGCGTCTCGACTATTGATTGACTTGTCATAAATGGTACCCTTTGACGTGTTGCTTCCTATGTGAATTGTCACACTGTTTTCTTCTAACAAAAAAAAAAAAAAAACAATGGCTTCATCAATCAAGATGCCCTACTTTCTGAAAGGAGATTAGATATGCACCTAAAAGTCCAATGGACGTTATCACATCTCTTTTCTTGAAAATTTGTTTCCAATTCACTAGACCTAGATTTTACAATAAGGACGGCAAACTATCGGGTCAGATCGAATATGAGTGGGTCAAAAATGAGTAATATAAAAATGAATAATTTATTCTAGTCGACTTATATTTAATACAAATGTAAAAAAGGTTAACCAACGGACAATATAGACATGACGTCTTAAATATGATTATTTTTAGGAGAATTTTAGTCTCCCAAACTTGAGATACTCCCAATTTGAGTCTTTGCAAATGTAATGTTGCTTTCTATTGATTATCCATTTTTAAGTGGATAATATGAATTTACTTCATATTTGACCATTTTTTAAAAAGTTAATTATCTAATCCATTTTTTAGTAGATAATATTGATAGATAACTATTTTTTAATCTATTTTGCCACCACTAATTTAGATTGATGTGAATTGTTATATTGTGTTGATCACAGTACTAACTAATGATCATTATTGTGTACTAATTAACTTAACAGATTATAGGAGTAATAGATTTGATAAGTTATACAAAAAATAGCTTAAATGATTTGTCAAACTTCATGGAAGAACCGTATAGGAATTTGATACAATTACATTTCTTGTGCTCAATGCAGCATACCTTGTAGTCTGGTTAATTCTTAAGGAAAACAGACAAGGAATTGCAAAAGAAACAAATATGATCTGGTCCTCAAGCCATCCCGCAAGTCAACTCCACAGTTATTAAAGTTATTACAATATACTTGCAACAATACAGCAGCACAGCTGCAATTTGCTAGAAACTAAAAATGCCCTTGTAATTACTCTCATGATCTCACATATATAAATACTATGTTACAAGATTTTGACCTACCACTTGCAAATACAAAAAATATATTGTACAAGTGCAGCCGACTCTATTTTCTCAGGTGTATTGTGTCACGACCCCAAAATCCACTAAGAGTCGTGATTAGGGGTGTTCATAAAAACCCGAAAAACAGAACCAAACCGAAAATCAAACCAAACAGACTAAAAAAATCGATACTTTTTGGTTTGGTTTGGTTTTAGTTTTAATTTTAAAAACCAATCAAATTTGGTTTGGTTTTGCTTTTAATTAGAAAAAAACCGAACCAAACCGACTATAGGAGTAACTATTTTAAATTCATTATTGCACCTATATCTTGGTAAATAATAGATTTCTCAAAAGGCAATTGATTTGATAATGTTACGTTGAAAATATGATCTCCGGAATATGTGTTTGGTAGTGTATGTTTTATATTTAAGAAAAAATCGACAAATAACCAAAAAAACCGAAAAACCGACATAAACCGAATCGAGGAAAAACCGACTTAATTGGTTTGGTTTGGTTCTAATATTTGAAAAATTGACTTACTTGGTTTGGTTTCTTTTTAGAGAAAAATCGATCCAAACCGAACCATGAACACCCCTAGTCGTGATGGCGCCGGACACCGCTGTCAGGCAAGCCAACCAAAAATACTTAATTAAATTTTCGTTTTAAATATTTTCGGAATAACTTCTTTTATACGTTTAAACAATATATAGTATATTCCACTGAAAAAATAATAAAACATTTAATAATTTTTAAAATTCTGAATAAACCCATAAACATCCCAAAACTCGGTGTCACAAGTGCATAAGCTATCTCTAGGAAGCAATACAATGCAACAACCGTCCGGAATACAAATTAGATAGAAAGAAAATACAATACGCTGAAAGAGACTATACTAGCTGCGGGCTGCCTCAAGAAATGCAGTTCACCTACTTCCTGTATTATCCATGCTGCTACGTCAGTAGGCCTCTAGAAGTACATGTGCCTGTGTAGCAAAAATGCACAACAAGTATAGCATGAGCACAAAAATAGCGTGTACTCCGTATGTATCCCGTCTAATCTCGAAGAAGTAGAGATGAGAGGTCGACTTCGACACTTACTAATGGTCCGGTAATGTTATATCAATAATATATAAAATCGTGGATTTTTTTATAACATGATTTTAATCCAATAGAATGAAGCAAGTAAACAATTCTCTCTTTTATAGGAAATTTTCAAATTCCTTTTTATCATTTATACAAATATTCTCAAGTCGGGAAGAGGCAATAACAACTTTAATAAGTTCAAGGCAAGCAATAAAAGCATGCGCAAATCATGCCGAGGACGCACGACCCGATCCAACAATATTTAAACTGTGCACTGCCAGAGGGTCGAATGACGCGAACCATAGATGCATCTATTACCCAGCTCGCGAATCATACATGCGACGCGGTCAAATATAAATAAACACAACATCATGCAACCAAGAATTCATCAAGGAACAATTATCCAAGAAAAAACCAATTCCCTTTTAAAAATTCAAGAAAATGAAGTTTAATCTTTTTAGAAATTTATTTACTAATTCGATATGATTTAAGCAATTCAAACTGTCAACAACATTATAAATATTCCAATTACAACATGCTTTTGGGTCTTAGACTATCGGACAATAACATAATAGTAGCTGTACACAGACTCTCTTCAACTCGTGCATATGTAGCCCCCACAAATAGGAGCACATAATCAATAAACTCACCTACGGGGACACTTCCCTCTACAAGGTTAGAAATGAGGCTCACCTCGCTCCGAAGATCCATCACCAACATTCTACACCCTTTTGAAGACTCGAATTGATGCGCAACACTTCTAAAACTAGCCAATAATTATGAAAATCCATTAATATATGATCAATTACTCCTTACAATCCAATTTGTAACAATTCCTAGCCTCGATCGAAAAGTTGACCAAAACTCCCTCGGGCCCATGTGCCCGGATTTCGAAAAATTTCGAAGACTAAGCTTATCCATAACCCCACGAACTCAAATATATAATTTACTCTCACTTTCATACCCAAAATCGTGGTAAAATTCCAAAAATATCAATTTTTTAGGTTTTCCCTCAAATCCCAAGTTTCTACCAATTTCATGCTCAAATCCATGCATAATCAATGTATTTAACTCAAAATAGTTGGGGATAGCTTACCTTATCGTTGATGATGAAAATCCCCTCTTGAAACCCTCCAAGAATCGTCCAAGCCAAGAGAAAAATGAGAGAAAATGGCCAAATCTTGATTTTTAAAACACTCAATGCCTCCAGTCCTTTCGCATCCGCGGTTTATTGATCGCTTCTATGGTTCTGCAAGTACGGACCAAATGCTGCTTCTGCGATCTTCCCCCAAGCCTTCAACTTCCGCATTTGCCCTTCTCCTTCCGCATGTGCGGTCCCGCATCTGCAGCAAAATGATCGTATCTGCGGTCCCAGCCTAGTCGTCCATTTTCACTTCTGAGGCTCGAAGGCTGCTTCTGCGGCCCTAGCTTCGCAGGTGCGGTTACACCAGCAACCAGCAAACTTCAGCCTTCTCCAAAATCCCATTTTCGATCTGTTAAACACCCAGAATCCACCTGAGGCCCCTGGAACCCCAACTAATCATACCAACCAGTCCCAAAACACATTACGAACTTGATCGAGGCTTCAAATCACATCAAACAACGCTACAATCATGAATCGACCTCCAATCCAAGCTTTATGAACTTTGGAATTTCAAACTTCTACTTTCAATGTTTAAACCTATCAAATCACGTCCGATTAACTTCAAATTTTGCACACAATTCATATTCGACATTACGGAATTACTCCCACTCTCAGAATCGAAATCCGACCTCGATATCAAAAAGTCAAAACCTCGGTCAAACTTATCAAAAATCTTCAAATTTCTATCTTTAGCCAAATGACTTCAAAATGACCTACGGGCCTCTGAATTTACTTCCGATCGCGCTCCTAACTCCAGAATCACCATAAAAAGCTACTCTCAGACTCAGAATCCCAAATGGACATCGATAATACTGAAATACACTTCAACCCAAACTTATAAATTTTTTTCCAAAATGCTAACTTCCATTATAGGCACCAAAACGCTCCCGAGTTATCCAATGCCCGACCCGAATATATGCCCAAGTCCAAAATATCATATGAACCCGCTGGAACCTTCAAATCCTAATTCCGAAGTCATTTTCTCAAAATTCCGATCTTAGCTAATTCTTTTAACTTAAAGCTTCCGAAAAGAGAATTCTCTCTCCAAATCAACTCGGAACTTCCCGAAGTTCAATTCTGACCACGCGTGCAAGTCATAATACCTAAAATGAAGCTGTTCATGGTCTCAAATAGCTGAACGGTGTGATAGAGCTCAAAATGACCGATCGGGTTGTTACATATTGAAGAACAAAGCTACTACAAAATAAAGGACCAGATCCCAGCATTGAATATGTCTTATGTCCTTTAGTTTGTATGTCTTTGTCTTTTGTTATTTACTTGTATTCCTATACGAGTTTTTGGAAGCATTTAGTAAGACATCATTTAACCAATATTTCTTTGGTTGTTTGACTAGAGTTAGTCAAGTGTGTGGCTTTGTAATAGAGTTATTATAAAGAGCTTACAATAGAGTTATTGTAAGAGGTAAGAGATAATGAGTTTAATTCCTAGATTGCAGTAAGTTGTGATTTGCAGTTTTCTTAGTTAGTGAAGTTATAATCTTACTAGGGTAGGTCATGGTGTTTAATCTCGTGAGTAGGGAGTTTTTCACGTAAATATTGTGTTCTTTATTTATAGTTCTTTGTTGTGGGAACTGATAGAAAACCTGGTTCTTTATATTATTTGGTAGACCCGTAGTTTCAATTAATTGGTATTGGAGCAGGTTCTTTCTAAAAGGTTAACACCTAGAAAGGATCTTCATGGATTCTCCACCAAACTTCGAGGAAGGACAATTAACCTATAGACCACCAAGATTCAATAGCTAATACTATGATTGTTGGAAAATAAGAATGAGATTTTTATTTGAGGGTAATTCTCGTGAGAGTGATGATGATATTGATGATATACTTGTGATAAGGTTTATAATTGCTAAGGGTAGGAGGAAAAGCCAAAAAGAATTATGTTCCCAAATGGCCTACCACTAGAGAACAGAGCAAGGCTGAACTTGATAGTGCTCTGAAGATGACTAAGGAGAAGAAGAAGAGAAGGAGACTTGTGAAAAGGCGGTTGATTGATGAGGAGGATGTTACTCCTACTAATGTAGTTGAGGTTGATATTGAGGAGCCTGTTAAGGAACTCGCTCCTCTTGTCCGGAAAAACTAAAAAAAAAACCACTGCTACTAAGCAGAGAAAGGCATTATCTGACAAAGAAATTTTGAGTGGTAAGGAAGATGAAGTAGAGGAGGAAGGAGAAGTGGAGAAAGAGAAACTACAAAAGAAGAAGCCTCTAAGAAAAAGGCAGAGCACTAGTGAGGAACCTAGTTCTTCCAAAAGGCCAAGGGTAGAATTATTTGAGTTGGAGAGAATGGAAAATTTGAAAAAGCAAAAGGTTGTGTAGGGTTGAGTTTTTATCCTGAGATCCTTGAACAACCAGGTATGAGACAGCTGGTAGAATTTATTGAATTCTAGAAGTGGACACATCTCTTTAAAATCAAAAGTCCAAAAGTATGAAGATGAGGTTAGAAGCTTCTATCTGATCTATATGTGGTAGATGGGTATATGCTTTGTTTGAAGGTGAATGGAAATGACTTTGTTATGGATGAGGTAAATCTTGGTGAGATCATTAATGACACCACTTATGGGATGAAGATTGTAGAGGGAAATGGTTTCTCTGACTTTAAGAAATTGATCATCAAGAAGCAAGCAGTTTATTCAGGGGAAAGAGTACACAAGAAAGCTCTTCAACTAGAATATCAGCTGTTGTTTTAGCTGGTGAACAAAGTGCTATTGCCTAGGGCTGAGAGATGTTCTATCGCCTCCATTGCAAACTAAGCACTGGACTTTTTCTCTTCTATCAGTTTGCCTGGGATTATGATTAAATATATGCTAAAGGTGGCAGATTTCAAATATGGTAATCATGGTCTCCCCTATGGGTTTCTCCTTACTAGAGTCTTGGAACATTTTGAGGTTCCTTTGGGAAAAGCATCTATGGGGACTAGAAAGTAAATATTTACCAGGAATACCCTAGAAGAGTATGAGTGTGTAGTAAAAAAGGGAGAGTAGGAAGTAGCTCAACTATCTCTTAACTGATCCTATTTTGTGATTGTGGTACTTTAGCTTTTTGATTTGTAATATTTGTGTGAATGTGGTACTGCTACTCCTATATCTTTTTTCTCTCTCTTATAATTAATAGGCATGACCTTTTTTTGCGCATGTTAATCTCTTGTGTACTGTTTTTAGCCATGTTATGTACACATAAGTGGTATGAGTTAATGTTACTAGACTTTTTTTTAAGTAGGCCTGTCTAATTTTGTTTAATGATGCCAAAAGGGAGAAAAAATTGAAGGGTCAGAAAACTGGTTCTCAGGGGAAGACGTCTGATTCGTAGGGAGAACATGTGAAAATTTGGTTCTAAAATGAGAATATCATTTCTAAGTTTGTCATCATAAAAAAGGTGGAAAATAATAAGTTATACAAGAATAGTTTTGATGATTTGTCAAACTTCATGGAAGAACTAGATAGGAGCCTGATGCAATCAGGTTCCTTGTGCTCATTGCGACATACATTGTTGTATGATTTAATTCTAAAGAAAAACGGACAAAAAAATTGCAAAAGAAACAAATAGAATGAGGTCATTAGGTCATCACACAAGTCAACTCTATAGATGTTAAAGTCGTTACACTATACTTGCAATAGTACAACAGCATAACTGCAAATTTGCTAGAAATCAGAAATGCCCTTGTAACTACTCTCATGATCTTAAATATATAAACAACATGTCACAAGATTTTGATCTAACACTTGTAATACATAAATATGTATTCTATCAAGTGTGTAGCCATCTTTGTTTCCACTGGTGTATTGAAGAACATAGATGCTACAACATAAAGGACCAGATCTAAGCATTGAATACGTCTTGCGTCCTTTGGTTTATATGCCTTTGACTGTTGTTATTTACGTATATTCTTACACGAATTTTTAGAAGCATTTAGTAGGACATCATTTAATCAATATTGCTTTTGGTTGTTTGACTAGAGTTAGTCAAGTGTATGTCTTTGTAATTGAATTACCACAAAGAGCTTACAATAGAGTTATTGTAAGAGGTAAGGGATTAAGAGTTTAATTCCTAGATTGCAATAGGTTGTAATCTGAAGTTTGCTTAGTTAGTAAAGTTGAAATCCTACTAGGGTACGTCGTGGTTTTTTAACCCGTAAGCAAGGAATTTTTCACGTAAATATTATATATTTTTTATTTATTATTGTTTATTATGGGAACTAATAAAGAACCCGATTCTCTATACTATTTGGTGAAACCTTAGTCTCTACTAAGATTGCAAAATCCTTTTAACATTCTTCGTAATAGTTGATGAAGAAAAGCTTATAACTACATAAAAAAAGAATAAAAGCACATTTTCCTACATCTGTGGCATAGCTGCACATAAAGAAAATATCTCAATTTAAAGTAGAGGTTTCCACCCACATCCACACAACACTATACATGACTTTGGATTTTTTTTTCTTGTTCCTTTCTCTTTTGTCGGAGTAGTAAGGGGCGAGTTAGAGCGTTTGATAGAACTTAATTATTACTGTCTCCTGTTTGACTCAAAAGATATTGTAACCTTTTTGAATAAATCAATCAAAGAAAATGATGGGTGTAAATCTTAGCTAAGTATAATAATCTCTAGAACAAAAGGTATATAAGATGAATGCAATGGATAATATTCCTCGATCTTCTGAAGGTGAATGACTGAACGTTAAAGATGCTAATTGTTTACGTAAAGAAATATTACAGTCAGTATTCTTAGCCTAAAAAGTAAAAAACCCACCTTTCAAGGTTGTTTTCCTGCTATATATAAGGGACAAACTCCTTCTCAACCCTAAAAAGCATATTATAGGAATATTCAAAGGAATATTCCTAGTGCCTCCTATTGAACCTACACTAACGTAGAAGTCGTGTTGTCTCTGTTCGCTTGTCTGTCGTCCTCCACAAGATGCGAGCTGTGAGGATCTCGTCGTTTGTCGTATTCTTCAATGGTCGTGGTCGTCCAAATTTGGACCAATATAGTTAGTCTCTCCGTTTGTTGGGGTTGCAACTTGATGTGGCCTCAATAAGCGGGCACCACTCGCTCCTGTGGAGAAATTGGGCTTCACGAACCGTTATTTATCCAACAACAAGAGGTTAGCATGCTCAATAAGACCCTGGGTAATGTGTATTATCAGGAAATTATGCCATTCCTACATGCATCATCATTGTGCGTGTTTTCGAGGCAGAGGCTAACGGCTTGTCGCTTTGATTTTAGTGCCATCATATCTGGCGCCACCCAATCCTATAAATAGGTGGAGGGTTTATTTTTTCAAAAACTCTTGGCCATTTCATCACTAGTTATTCTTCCTCATCTCCTTCATATTTTCTCCACCACTCTCTCTACTTCTTCTTCTCCCATTTTTCGATCTTAGCTTCCCCTGTCATTTTAACGTATTCTCTACAGAAGAGATGCTTAAAGCATACCGATTTTGGGAGGGGGTTTCTGATGCCACTTCGTTATCCGTGGCACCTCCCTCTGGTGATGAGGGTATGACGGTGGAAGAGGGGGACAACTTTCCTACCGTGGAGGAGTTACTATCGGGACACCCTTCGTCTTGAAGTGACTTTCTCAAGGATCCTCCTCCTACTCCTATCTCGGTGTTCTCAGAGATAGAACAAGTCTATGTTGATGTTCTCCGTGAGAAATATAACATTTCTCCTTACGTTGATATGGTTCCGGTGGGAAGGGACTTCGTAGAAGTCTATAGGCTTGGCTACTGTGCTTTTTATGAGTATCCCTTTGTAATTGGTTATTCCTTCCCCCTCCCTCTGTTAGAGGAGGAGTTCTATCAATTTTATCAGGGCTGCCCGGCACAACTTTCTCCATACACACTTAAAACACTCCTGTTGTTGACGAAATACACGGAGTTGGAGGGGTGTGAGGTTACCATTCACCATCTACTGCACTTGTTTTCACCCAGCTTTCATATGGGTACTATGGTGCATCTGAGGCACCGTGGGACAATAAGACTAGTGGTTAGGACTGACGACCGAGCGAGCCGTAAGTTTTGGCACAAGTATTTCTTTGTCAAAACTGCACACATTGTGTCTGACCCTGCTAGGTTTCTGGAGCGATGGAACAAAAACTGTAAGTGCCGCCACTCATTTCACTCTTTCTTTTCTCCTTCATTCCCCTTAGATTCCTTTGCTTTTTGTTGGCATCCATGGGGCGTGTTAAGGAGTTGGAGCGGAGCTATTTATGCTGACCAGGCAAGTGGTCTCACTAAGAACGGAGGATGCGAGTCGACGCTCACAAATTTCTACATCTCGTGCCTCCGCCGATCCGATTGTAACTCATTGTTTATACGAGTTGTGGGTTCATGCTGAGGCCCAACTCTATGTGTACAAGGCTCTTCATGCTGAAGGGAAGACATCTAAAGCAGAACTCTAGGGCATGCATGTTGAAGCTCGTGCAGCTCGTGAGGCATGCTGTTACGACCCTCTTACGCCTGATGGGGATTACATCAACTCTGATGATGCGAACCATCTTGCCTCTGAATCTTGGTATGAAGATGTGTATGCTACTGGGGATAATGTGTGATTTTTTTATTTATTTTTGGTTTGTACTTTTTTTTTGCTTCAGGACTTTTGTAAGGGCATGCTTGAGCCCATTATAAAGGTAGGTGTTAGTAACATTTCGTTGTAATGAATAAATTTTTTTGTTGATTCGATGATGATCTTTGTAATATTTGTGATATCCTGGGCACTTGTCGAATTTGTTAAGACGAGTTTGCTTCGGGTGAGGTCGGACCCTTTTCTTTTAACAATGGCTTAGCCTTTGGGATGTTGCTTTTGAGCTAGCGTCGAAGTAATATAATGTTGTGGTTCTAGTGAAGTTGAACTCATATTTCATCGATGGCCTTAGCCATTGGGATGTTACTTTCGAGCTGGCATCGAAGTAGGATCTCGTCGTAGTTCGAGTGAAGTCAGACTCATTTTTCATCGATGGCCTTAGCCATTGGGATGTTAGTTTCAAGCTTGCATTGAAGTAGGATCCCGTCATAGTTTGAGTGAAGTCAAACTCATTTTTCGTCGATGGACTTAGCCATTAGGATATTACTTTCAAGCTGGCATCGACGTAGGATCTCGTTGTAGTTTGAGTGAAGTCGAACTCATTTTTCGTCGATGGCCTTAGCCATTGGGATGTTACTTTTGAGCTGGCGTCGAATTAGGATCCTGTTGTGGTTCGAGTGAAGTCAAGCTCATGCTTTTGTCGATGACCTTGGCCATTGGGATGTTGCTTTCGAGTTGGCGTAGAAGTAGGATCCCGTCGTAGTTTGAGTGAAGTCGAACTCATGTTTCTATCGATGGCCTTGGCCATTGGGATGTTGCTTTCGTGCTGGCATCGAATTAGGATCCCATCGTAGTTCGAGTGAAGTTGAACTCATGCTTTTGTTGATGGCCTTAGCCATTGGGATGTTACTTTCGAGCTAACATCAAAGTAGGATCCCATCGTAGTTTGAGTGAAGTCGAACTCATGCTTTTGTCGATGGCCTTAGCCATTGGGATATTACTTTCGAGCTGGTGTCGAAGTAGGATCCCATCGTAGTTCGAGTGAAGTCGAACTCGTTTTTCATCGATGGCCCTAATTGGGATGTTACTTTCGAGCTGGCGTTGAAGTAGGATCCCATCGTGGTACGAGTGAAGTCGAACTCATGTTTTTGTCGATGGCCTTAGCCATTGGGATGTTACTTTTGAGCTGACATCAAAGAAAGACCCGTCATAGTTTGAGTGAAGTCAAACTCATGCATTTGTCGATGGACTTAGCCATTAGGACGTTACTTTATGCTGGCATCTTATTAGGATCCCATGATAGTTCGAGTGAAGTCAAACTTCTGCTTTTGTCGATGGCCTTGGCCATTGGGATGTTTATTCATACGTTGGAGATTTGATTATATTATTGTAGGAAATACATGAATTTGTAAATATAGTGACTCTCTACACCTAGTCTTGTCATTACTCGGCCTGGAGATCACGTCGATGGGCGGGGTAATGAAAAATACTTCGGACCTAAAGGCGTCTCCCTTGCCGCCTCATTAAAAACCACACTGAGAAAACCCGATTGGGACAAAACTCGGATGGGGAAAAAGAGTATGACTTAGGCGGCGCCTCTTTTCAGAAGTGGAAGTATTTGAGATGGGCGACATTCCAATTATTTTGGAGTAGTTTTCCTTCCATTGTTTCTAACTGGAATGCTTCTTTGTTTGCTGCCGCCGTGATTTTGTATGGCCCGTCACAGTTTGTTCCTAGTTTCCCCTCATTAGGGTCTTTCTCTACTTGAGTTTTAGCTTTGAGAACATAGTCTCCGACCTTGAGTGTTCGTACTTTGGCCTTCTTGTTATAGTACCTTTCTGCTTGTTGCTTTTGGGCTAACGTTCTTACGTGAGCCATATGTCTTCGTTCTTCGACTTCATCCAGGTCTTGTATCCTACTTTCGTCGTTACTTGGCCCACTTTCATTGGAGTATCTTTGGGAATGAAGAAGCGGCATATTATATTTTTCCATATGAACACGATAACTTCTTGCTCACGTATTTGAGTGTATGCACCTGCTTCCACCCATTTAGAAAAATAGTCAGTTAAAACCAAAAGGAAGTGTACTTTACCTCGTCCTGCTGGAAGGGGTCCGACAATATCCATCCCCCACTTTATGAATGGCCATGGCGAAGTGACAGGATGCAGGAGTTCTCCTGCTTGGTGTATCATATGGGCGTATTTTTGGCATTGTTCACACTTTCTAACGTAATTTGCGGCCACTTTTTCATGGTAGGCCAGTAGTATCCTGCGCGGATGAGGAATCTGACGAGGGCACGGTTTCCTGTATGAGCACCACAGTGCCCCTCGTGTACTTCTTCTAGTACTCACCTTATTTAATCCATTTTGGAAGGCTGCTACCGACATCCCTTCTGATACATTTGGTAGGCTAATTCTTACCCTATTTAATCAGGCTAGGAAATCTCTATTTAATCCTCGAACGTTGATGTTGACCGTGTCGGTAGTTGGGAATACCATGTAAATGCTCTCCCTGTCAGAGTTTCACTAAACTTTTTTAGCAGCACCGATGGCACCTGTTCTTTCGATAGGTCGTTTATTGCAGTGACGTAGTGGATTATGTGATCTTCCAGGTCCGTGGTGCCATTGTATATTTTCAAGTATGACGACATTTTGAAGGTTTTTAGAATAGAGTGGGGGTCTACCCTTTCACTGTACGGTTTCTCGATGAATCGGCCTATGTCACGTTTTGGCAGCAACTTCGGAGTGCCTAGTATTTTATCGACCCTCTCCTGATGCTCCTTCGTCTGATCACAGAGTGTTTTGTTCTCATTTTGCATTTATTCCATTTTCTTTAAGATGGATGTAAGTGCATCATTACCTGCATCAGTGACAATATCAATGTTACCTGTGCGTGGAGTTTCTGGCTCATCGGCGACAGTTGCAGTTTCTGCGTGTATTGTGCCTCCGATATTCCTTTGGGAGGGTTTGTCGAGTATGTTACTCAAGGTATTTCTCAACCACTCCTCTAATAGCCTTTTCACAGTGGGTGGAGCATCTCCTACTAAGGATGTCGAGGTTTTCCTCTCACGCGAGACAGTCATGCT
>MU694929.1:0-14317 GCA_026770625.1 Nicotiana glauca | reverse complement strand
GGGGGGGGGGGGGGGGGGGGGGATCTCCCCAAGCATAGAACTTGGCATTGCGTTTTCATTGTTTTCCCTACCGGCTTCGTTGATGGAATCTAGAAGGTTATTTGACACACCTACTATTGCCTTTAATCTTACTTCCCCCTTTCCTGCCATTGTTGGACTTTGCGAGGCTAAGAAGAGGCGATTATCTCTTTCAAGGATCTAGACGAAACTAAATCTCTGCTATAGAAATCCCTATAGATGGTGCCAAATGTTTGACTCAAAAGATATTGTAACCTTTTTGAATAAATCAATCAAAGAAAATAATGGGGGTAAATCTTAGCTAAGTATAATAATCTCTAGAACAAAAGGTATATAAGATGAATACAATGGATAATATTCCTTGATCTACTGAAGGTGAATGACTGAACGTTAAAGATGCTAATTGTTTACGTAGAAAAATATTACAGCCAGTATTCTTAGCCTGAAAAGTAAAAAAGCCCCCTTACAAGGTTGTTTTCCCGCTATATATAAAGGACAAACCTCTCCTGAACCCTAAAAAGTATATTATGGGGAATCTTCGAAGGAATATAACTAATTCCCCCTATTAGACGTACACTACCGTAGAAATTATGCAGTCTCTGTTCGCTTGTATGTCGTCCTCCACAGGATGTCGAGTTGCGATGATCTCGTCGTTTGTCGTATTCTTCAATGGTCGTGTGTTGATACCCAATTTTTTCGTAAATATATTTAATATGCAAAATACTTTCAAAATAGCATATGTATGCAAATATAAGTATGTCCAAATGTTTTATTATTTTTTCTTAATTTTTAAAAGATTTTCAAATCAATTTATTGCCCTATTTTATTCAGAAAAATCCAGTAATTATTCCCAAAATTATCATTTTATTGATTAATTTATTGGAATCTAATATTTATACTAAAATATAGCTAAGATAATTTTTGCATATTTTAAATTTTTTTTAGTATTTTTAAGGCTAAACTATATATAATTGCAATATTAGCCCCTTTTAGATTTAATTACGTTTATGTCTATAAAAATTAGGTCCAATATTTTAATTTGATAATTATGTATTATTAATTATTTTAGTACCTCTAATTTATTTCTAGAAATTACTTTACTATTTTTTATAAAATAAATAAGGGAAATGTGGCTATTTAAAATATAGCCCAATTGTGTATCAATTGTGCCCATAATTGAACCCCAATTTTAAGCCCAATTACCCTGACCCAATCCCCATCTGAACTGACCCAAACCCAACCCTGTTAAACCGCCCCATCTACCCGATCAATCCAGACCGTTGATTAAAATGATCAACGGCCGCCAAAACCCCTTTCCTTTTTTAATTCAAACGACCCCTAAACCTAACCCCATTTCACACTCCAAGCTGCCTTTGAATCCCTTTCTCTCTCAATTCTCTCTCAATCCCCTCTCAAACCCTAGCCGCCACCCTAAACTACCACCCTAAAACCGCCCAAATCAATGGCTTCCAAAGCCATCATAGGCATGTATCTACCTCCCTTGGTTTCTATGTACCCGATTATCAAGGTTTCAAGGCTGAACCCTAGAAAAGTTTGGTTCAAACCTTGGTTGATTTTAGTTCTATAGTTGTCTCCGGTCGTCTTTGACTTTGCTCTGGCCAGCCATGGCTATTCAAGCCTGATTCTTGACTTCTCTTGCTTAGATCGATGATTTTCCAAGCCTTTCTCCATCTAGGGTTCTTTTGAATCCCTAACCTTTAAGGTTCTTCCAATTTCTTTTAGGTCTGTTTTAGATCTATGTTTGCTCTAAACTTCTAAATATTTTTCTCAAGGTTTCTTTCAAAACTCTACCTTCAGGAACCCTCATCTTTTCTGATTTGGTTTTCTGTTAAATTATTTTGAAGCTTTCTCTGTTTTTAAACATGTTCTACTAAGTTTCCTTATGTTGTTCTTCTACTTGAGTTTGCATGTCAAGGTCCTTGACCTTTTGGGATTTTTGAATCTATTTTGCTAGTATTTGTTTGATTTACATGTTTTTCATCTCTAGACTCGATTGATGGCCAAAACTCTTAAATTTTGGGGTCATTCGAGTTCTAAAACTATTTGCTGTGTGATTTATTTGTCCATCATCTCTGATTTTGATTGGTTTCAAAGCCCTAATTTCTTTGGACCTATTCGAGCTTCTGAAGTTGCTTCATCTGTTGCTTGACTAGATTTAAAATCTTTTGTTTCAGCATCAATTTCTTTATGTGATTCTGATTTCCTGCCATAATTGAAACTCGACTATATTTTTTAGAAAGGTCTTTTTACTTGACCTTTTGCATGCTTCTGATACTCTCTCTTTTCTCTATTACTAAGTTGGTAAAATTGACCTATATGGCTACCATGTTTCGATAGTTCACTATTTACTGACTTTGTGATTCTTTTTGCATGATGCTTATCTTTGTCATAAGTTCATCCTCGCATGCCTAATATTTATGCACTCTTTTATATGCTAAATTTCCCTCTAAAATGACCTTCAATTGTGGACTGATTTCAAACCACTCCTTGTGCAATTTAAATTGCATTCGTGTGTTAAGTAATTGATTATTTTCCTCTTTCACTGATTTCCCTGTTTCTTGGATTGATTTGAAAACTTCCCTTTAGACTTTCGATTCTCCTGTTTTTAACTTGATTTATTTGTTTATTCATGGGAACCCGTGTTATTCTCCCCAAATCAGTAATCTCGAATCCTTGACTCCTTGATTTACTGTGTGCTGAATGTCTCCATATTCTGCATATTTATTGTGTTTCTTACCTTATTTTGTTAATCGAGTATTTCAAAGATTCTTATCTTAATTAAACCCCCATGTACTTACCCCTAACTGCCTATTTTGCACATGATGCTCTATATTATTTCTTTTCTTAAATATTTTCTGCCCATTACCATTTAATTTTAACTCCTTAATTAAGGGAAGTCCTTAATACTGATTTGATTTTAATTAGTACATAGTTCCATAATTCTTGTTAAGCTATGATTCTTGGCTTATTTTCTACCTGCTTTCAAACTATAAATACCTTGCTCTTTCATTAACACAAACGCACGAACACTCTGAGTTCTAAAATCACTTACACTCAAAAACATTCTCTCCTGCTTTACTATTTCTACTGTGACCTATTTAGCTGGCTGAAAGCCAAAGCTATATTTCAAAATCCTGCTACCTTGCCTTTACTGTATTTTGTTTCTTTGAACTGGTATGTTCTGATTAATATTTCAGCATCACAACAATATGTTTACTTAATACTTTTGCCTTCTTGTATGCCTAATGTTTGTGTTTAATTCAGTACTTTATTCTAGCATGCTATAATTTCTTTCTTCCTATTCTGAATCTATGTATTAAGTATCCTAAATCCCTACCCCAATGTGTTTGATATTGATAGTTTAGTTGAGGCATGACAGTATTGAGCATTGTTGTCCATGACTCAAATTTGATTCCTCTAGGATCATAATCTCTATATATTCTCTAGTATTGTGTGTTCTGGTGGGCTTATGGGCATGCCAGCATCTTCTTTTGTTGTGCATGCCCAAAGCTGACCCTTGCCTAAGTACATAGGCTCTTTATAATTTCCCAACCCCTGAATCCCTTTTGTAGAAAATTATTAACTTGTTTATGATTGTTTCCCAGCACCCCTCTCCTTTATTCCCTCATAACTTTGTTTCTTCACTTGCACTCTCTCTTAGACTTAAGTTCTGCCCCCCTCTTGTGAGCCTTGCCTTGGGACCCATGAGTTCCCTCTAAACTTGGACACTTGAGGGCAGGCACTTCCACACTGCACTTGTCCCTATTTTGGTGATACAATTTGGATGTGAGCATTGCCCGGAGTCCCATTGAGGCTCTTAGGGAACTCTAACACACTCAAATTGGAGAAAGGCTTTGGATTAATGGACTTTGAGTTGGTCTATCTCATAACTCAGAGAGGAAGTCAAGAATCAGGCTTCCTCTGGTTGAACTTTGCTTTGTACTTTTCTGATTTAGTTTATTATTTTGGTTTGTAATAAGTTGTAATAAACATTTGGGGCTGGCTAGTGAAAAAAGGTGGGGAACTGTGCATGCAAGGGTAGAAATCATGCCTATACGTTATTTTAACTTCTGCATATTCAAACTTCACCTAGAAACAATGACTATAGGAATATTTAACTTCTGCATATTCAAACTTCACCTAGAAATCATGCCTATAGGAATATTTTAATTCTGCGTAATTCAAACTGCATTAGATACCATGTCTATAAGGTTTAAACAAGTTTCTGTATTTAGATACCATGTCTATAAGGTTTAAAACAAGTTTCTGAACTTAGACATCATGTCTATAAGGTTTCTGCAATTAGATATTACGTCTAAAATCAATAATTCAGTAGATATCACCTATAGGACTCCGTCTAAATACTTAGGCAAGCCTTAGAGTAATAACTGTAAAATGAATCTGTTTTTATTAATCATTACAACCATCAGACATGCCTAATTCGGACTTCTTATCTGAGTTATGTAATAAACCAATCTGCCTCAATATTTAAACTCCCTCGTCTTTGGTATTTTTAATCATACCTAAAGAGTATGTGCAAGTCATGCTAATAATATGCTTTATTTGTTTAAGGAGGTATTCCCCCAAAATATGCAATATGTGTTTTGTATGTCGCCTTAGAATTTTTACCTTTGAAACTTTAAATAAGCCTAATATCCCTCATTTTTTAGGATTAGTAGTCCTAAGTGCCTCTGGGACTGATAGGAGTGGGACGGGTAGTAGCATGCAATAAGTAATCGATACCAATCCGCACTTTAAATACCTTAACGGGGTGGGAGGGGTAGATATGGATATGATGACCACATGATAATGTCGCGTGTAGCTCCTCATTGAGGAGTGATTACCGGACATTGTGTGGGGTGATCCATATTTTTTATAAACTTAGGACCCCCCTTTCTTTTATTCTTCATTTCTTTTCTTTTAGCATTTTAACTCCTTATTATGAAAATCGTCTTTTCTAATTGTTCTTTCAAACCATTATGTGTTGAAATCCCCTCTTATTTGAGCCTTATCTGCCTATATGCTAATTGTACCTCAATTCACAATAATTGCCTGGCTGGGAACCACACTAGTGGATTTTGAGGGGGGCCTAACATGATCCCCTTAGAATAATTTCAAGCCCTTACCCTATCTCTGGTTATCCAAATCAAACTGTTTTGGTGTCCTAATGCATCCTAGTCATTAGGTGGCGACTCTTCAAATGCAAACCCAGTTCCAAAAAGGAACGAGTTGTCCCTCTGAATGTCATAAACTCGATTTTCGCGGAGGAATAAGTGGGCGCGACAGCATGACGACTCTGTTGGGGATTTTAGGCTTTTACCGTTTCAGAATATTATTGTGAATTTATGCTTCTGTACGTGAATTATTTTTTTTATTTCTTTTAAGCATTCAATTTCCTTTTCGATTGCGAAATTGACTTGCCTTTTTGTTTCTTTCCTTTACTGCTTTCCTTCATTGCCGCTTTAAATTATGTAATTGTTATATTTACTGCTTTCTTAAACGTTCAAATAAGTGACAACATGCCTTTAATTGTTGCATAATCATGCTCAACATCATATTCCACTCGTGCCAAACAAATCTTATAGCAACACTTATAATGAGTGGTTAAGCCGTTTCGATATTATCACCCCCGTAAATCCAAAAAATGCATATTTGCGGTAAAACCAATCAATCAATGGTGTAGTCGACGGTTCCATGCCTTTTCCCCTTGAGTTGTCCGCTTGAGGGTACCAGTTTAAAACTCCATAGAAATCTTACTCTGTTTAACTGTGCATGCATCATGGTCAAACCTAGCCGAGTTAGTTATGTTGTCCGCATAATGACTCTTTAAGATAGCCTTGTCCAAAGTCCACTGGGTCTCCCTAAAACCGAAACAGACATCATCACATTCTGTGCATTTATTAGGAGAACTAAATGCTTTTTTGTTAATTATTGATATTTATATAGTCGAGTCCGGTGGGGATAAGGGCCTAACCCTTTTGTCTTGCAGAAATATGAGCCACGAAGTCCCCAAATTCGGCATGGTCACCAAAATCTACCAAAAATTGCTAAGCTGGTGGGAGGAACTTCACTCTAGTGATCAAATTCTTGTCTGCAAATATCTGGGACCTTCCCTCCTGGAAATTCAACCCAACAACAAGGTCATAGAAGTTGCCACTGTGTACTGGGATTGTGAGAGATCTGTGTTTTGCTTTGGGACACTAAAATGACACCCTTGCTAGAAGAAATAGGAGGATTGGCCGGTATACCATGGGAAACTCCGGGTTTGCTAATGCTTGAGAACTGCAAGGGTAGGGGTTTCCTCCAAATGATGGGTTTGAAGAAGAATCTAGAACTGACATATCTGAAAGACTCCTATATACCTTTTGATTTTTTATATGAGAGGTACGGTCATAAAAAATCCTACTGTACATAACCTGACGAGTTTGCCATAACATCATTAGGGCATATTCATCGAAGGGTCTTTGTATTCATGTTTTGTTTCCTGGGATTAATCGTGTTTCCAATGAAGAAAATAAGAATCCACACCAGACTAGCTATGGTAAATAAAACCTTAATGGAAGGAATTGGCGGGCAACCATTCAGCATTATGCCCTTGATCATTGTGAAAATGTACCGAGCTCTAGAGAGGTGTCAGCAGGGAGCCAAACACTTCGGAGGATGCAATTTGCTACGTCAACTTTGGCTCGTGGAGCATCTCCAAAAGGGTGAATATCGATAAGAAATTCAGCGAAGGGACTGGGATGATCATATCGCTTTTCATCATCCGAAGTGAATGAATTACATGCCCGATATGTTCGCCCAATCGGAGAATTCTCGAGAATAGGTCGAGCTCTTTGAAAGTCTGACTGAGGACCAAGTGCAATGGATGTTCGAGTGGTTTCCGACCGAGGAGTTCATCGCCCGATCCAGAGATGCACCTTTCCTGATATTGATCGGCTTGAGAGAAACGTACCCTTACATCCCTTTCCGGGTTATGAGGCAAGCGGGTAGGAAGCAGGTTGTACCCAGGGTTGATAAGATGAGTCACTTCCGGGTTGACTTTCAGGATGAATATAGTCCTTACAAGTGCCAGGCTCAGAATATGTGGCACTACAAGATCATCATGGGGAGGGATACCATCGAGCCAGATAGATACCACGCCGATTGTGCTCCCAACTATTCAGGCTGGTTGAAGGATAATCATAATGGTCTGGGACAGCCCGAATTTGTTTGAGGTCACATGATCATAGATAAAACGTCCGAGGCACAGGTCAATTATAATCTACTATGCAAGAGGATCCGAGAATACGAAAGCGAGCACTGTGAGATACAAGAAGCCAATCAAAAGCTAATTAAGGAATGGAAGGACATGGCTGTCAGTGCCAACAAGCGACTGTGATACTTGGAGCGAGGCATAATGGAGTTGGAGAGAAATTTCTCAAGAGGGTCGAAGACTGCCAAAATGCTAAAGGAAATGAAGGCGGATGTCTAGCCAGAGCATACCTATTGCTGGGACTTCGCGAGTTGGGAAAGCTGTTCGATGGAGCCAGGGATGCCGAATCTGGGGAAAGTCCTTCTGTGACCAGATGGATAGGTATTTTCTTCTCTTATGAAATGTAATAAGGCCAATGGCCATTAGCGACTTTTATTTCCAAATATTTAGTGTCGATTTGGGATTCGTCCACTTTTATCAATAAAATGAGGCATTTAGCATTCCAAGTTCTCCAAATCAACTTGTCGCTAGGCCTACCTCGGTCACAAATAGGTCCCCAAATTAGGACATGCTTTACATTCCTGCACTATGTGTTTAAATATCGCAACATCTTTTTATGATCCTCACTAACTTACTTTTTTTTGTTTTTACTTTTTGTTTATTTATTCCCCTCCCCAAAGGTTAGTTCGTGCACCCTGGCAACATCATCTTATTCCACGATATCCAGAGGCCCTCCACCCAGTCCTACTCTTAGTCCCGTCAAAAATAAGAACAAAGGAAAGATGGAAGATTTGAATAATGCCATAAAGGAAAACTCAACTGAACGGGTAGAGGTCACTCATGGTCACGGTACTCTGGTTCCCAAGGAAAATGTATCCCAACTGGAACAAACGCTACTGAAGTTCCAAGAAGAACTTGATCAGGTTCGGAATCTAGAAAATTTGTCATTTTCCCTCACTACTCCAGACATCAATTTCCCAAGCGCTCAGAACCCTACACCTCTACAGAACATCCCAAAGCAACGGAACCATCTCTCTTCTCACCACCACTGCAACACCTGCCACTCCTCAAATAACACCTCGCTGCTCATCCCAGAGCTCTAGAACTCCACAAATGACCATTGCCACGCCCACCATAACACCCCTATCTACGTGGAGACTATGCCACACTCCACCTAGCCCATCTCAAACACACCCGAGTTTGATCATAAAGACTTGCTCATCAGAAGCTTGACTGAAGAACTTAAGAAAATGATTAGCCAAATTTAAGGCATTGAAGGAAGTAAGGGAATTGAAGGGTTGAACTACGAATATCTTTGCATACAGCCTGATGTCGAACTGCCTTAGGGGTACAAACCTCCCAAGTTTGAGATGTTTGATGGTACAGGGGACCCAAGGGTCCATTTGAGAACGTACAGTGACAAGCTGGTGGGAGTAGGAAAAGATGAGAAAATTTGCATGAAGCTTTTCATGAGGAGCTTGAAAGGAGATGCTTTGTCCTGGTACATTAGCCAAGATCTAAAGAAGTGGTCGAACTGGGTAAGCATGGCGTCTGACTTTATGGACAGGTTCAGGTTCAACACGAAGAATGCGTCAGATGTGTTCTATATTCAAAATATAAAGAAGAATCCTACAGAAACATTTCAGGAGTATGCTACTTACTAGAGGTCCGAAGCTGCTAAGGTTGGACCTGCCTTAGAGGAGGAACAAAATGAACAAATTCTTTGTCAGAGCTCAAGACCCACAATATTATGAAAGGTTGATGATGATCGAGGGCCATAAATTTTCTGACATTATCAAGTTGGGAGAAAGGTTCGAAGAGGGCATCAAAAGCGGTATGGTTACTAACTTTGAGGCATTGCAAGCTACAAATAAGGCCTTACAGTCAGGATGTGTGTCCAAGATGAGGGATGTAGGAGCCGTAATAGTGGCATAGAGAACCAAATCTCCCATGAAATACAAAACCTACCCAATGCCTCCACTCACATATCAGCCTAATCCAAACTACCAAGCACCCTGACCCTCTTACCAAACTCCACCACCCACTTATCAATCACCTCTACCCCCCAAATATCAGCCTACTTCACCCAGATATTCCCAAACCCGCACATGTTTACCAAGCCTACAATGCTCAACCATCCCACTATCAATCCCCTCACAGACTCCAAAATTTCCATAGACCTCGACCGAACTTTGACCAAAGGCCTCCGAAATAATATACAGCTATTACTGAACCTATTGACCAGTTGTATGAAAGACTCAAAGCTGCTGGTTATGACACCCCTATCCCTACTGCCCCTGAGAACCCTTCTCAGTGGGTTATTCCAAATAAATCCTGTGCGTGCAATTCCAACATGAAAGGACACATCATTAACAAATGTCGTTCCTGAAAGACAAAATCCAAACTTTAATTGATAACAAGATTATCGTAGTAAAAGAACCTCCTCCAAATGTCGGCAATAATCCTCTGCCAGACCACAAGGGCGGAGGCGTTCACATGATTGAAATAGAGAATGATTGGGGTCCCGAGGGATCGATTGGTTTGATCACAAAGGGTGACGACCCAAAGAAACCAATAGTCACCCTTAACGATCGTGGTCTAAATTCAGCCCTCTGGGGACGTCGAGGTAAATATGTCCGTGCCACTTGAGTTCGAAGCAATGTCCTCTGAAAAGACACTAGCATCAATTGAGGTAGAATATGTGGCTCCAGTAAATACACCCCCACCGTTTGAAATTGCTGTTTTCCACCCAAGGCACATGCTCCATTCAGAGTAAAGGTGTCCACGCCTATCCCAGTGGCGATGTCGACCCTGACGCCATTACACACAAAGGCTATACTATGGGACTATACAGCTGAGGCAAAAAGGAAAGGCAAGGTTAGGTTCGGATAAGCTATTACGGTACAGGGTATGACTAGATGACCCAGAACATCTAACTGAGTCAAGCAAGCACGCCTCTAACCAGCCTCCCATCATCGAGATCGGGCCAGATGACCTTTGGAGAAAGATACAGGCCAAGGAATACTCGATCATCGACCAGATAAACAAAACACCAGTGCAAATTTCTATCCTTGCTTTGCTACAAAATTCTGATGCATACTAGAACGCTCTGCTAAGGGTACTGAGTGAGGCATACGTACCCAGCAACATCACTGGTGGAGAGATGGCTAACATGGTAGGACAGGTATTGGAAAGTCACAAGATCACTTTCCATGAAGATGAGCTTCCACTAGAAGGTTGAGTCACAACAAGGCATTGCATATCACCGTGCAATGCGAAGACTATTTTATCACCAAAATCCTGATTGATGGAGGGTCCAGCCTTAACATTTGTTCGTTGGTAATATTCAGGACGTTGGGTAAGGGACTGCACGAGATAAAGGATGGAGCCATCAATCTGAAAGCTTTTGACAGTTCTCAAAGGTCCACCATTGGGGAAATTATTCGGTGTTTGCAAATGGGGCCTAATTGGTTCGATGTTGATTTTCAAGTGAGAGACGTGCCGGCATCTTACAATCTGCTATTGGGATGACCCTGAATTCATGCTGCTGCGGCCGTAGCATTAACACTACATTAAGCGGTAAAGTTTGAGTGGAATCACCAGGAGGTGATCATTCACGACGACGGTAGCAATCCTATATACAGTCGCTAGACCATTCCGGTAGTCGGAGGCAGAAGAAAGTTGGGTGGGGAGATGTATCACCATATCGAGTGAGTCAATGCCATTGACAAGGACAAATGGTGGGACAACAAAATCGAGAGCATATTGAACTGGAGTGGGTTCAAACCGGGTAAACGGCTTGGCAAGAACCTCCAAGGAATCACTAAGTCAATAAAACTCAAGAAGCACGACACCACTTTCGGTCTGAGATATGAATATGCCTGGAAAGAATTCAACAACTGGTCGCCACCATGGCGTGGTCTTTACTATCCGCTGGAGCAGCCAATACCATGCTTGGAAGAGACTTTCCAACCGGCCGATGTTATCTATAGGTCAAAAGAAGAGAAAGCAATGGAAGCGGTGGAGAATTTGTTCCTAGAAGACGATGACATGGATTGTTGTGTCGTTCCCGAGGAGAAGGGGGAGGAAGGCCCTTCCATCCAAGCTGTAAGCAAAGGAGCACACCTCAATAACTGGACCATTAGAACCACTAGAGCCCGGTGAGCCTCGGGATAGCAAGGCTAAACAAAGCATCATGCACTATCTTTTATTTTTACTAGTTAATTTTTCCTTTTACATTTCAAAAATTTCCGCAATAAGATCTTCAATGTTCTAAACATATGGAATTTATCAAAGCATTTCGATTTTCCTTATAAATCAACACTCTTTTTATTTTATCTCATTACTTTACTTATAAAATATTACTATTACTTATCTTGATGAACCAATGACTATGACATGAAATGAGACAAACTAACAAAATATAGACTTAGAGGAAGATGACATACCTGAAGAGATTGTTGTAACGACCCGACCGGTCGTTTTGAGTACTAGTGCTCCGTTCAGTAGTCTGAGGCTATGAACAACTTCATTTCAGGTATTATGACTTGTACGCATGGTCGGAATTGAATTTAGGGAAGTCCAGAGTTGATTTGGAAAGAGAATTCTTATTTCAGAAGCTTAAAGTTGAAAGAATGAACTAGGATTGGAATTTTGAGTAAACGACCTCAGAATTGGGATCTGAAAGTTCCAGCAGGTTTGTATGATAATTTTGGACTTGGGCGTATGCCCGGATTGGGTTTTGGATAACCCGGGAGCGTTTTGGCGCATATTGTGGAAGTTAGCATTTTCAAAGAAATTTCTTAAGTTGGCTTGAAGTGAATTTAAGTGTTATCGATGTCTGTTTGGGATTCTTTGTCTGAGAATAGCTCCGTATGGTGATTCTAGAGTTGGGAGTACGTTCGAAAGTAAATTCGGAGGTCCGTAGGTTATTTTGGAGCCATTTGGCTAAAGATAGAAATTTGAAGGTTTTGGAGAAGTTTGACAGGAGGTGGCTTTTTGATATCGGGGCCGGAATTTGATTCCAAAAGTTATAGTAGGTCTGTTATGTTGAATATGACTTGTGTACAAAATATGAGGTCTATCGGACTTGATTTGATAGGTTTAAGCATCGAAAGTAGAAGTTGGAAGTTCTAAAGTTCATAAAGCTTGGATTGAGGGTTGATTCATGATTTTAGCATTTTTTGATGTGATTTGAGGGCTCGAGCAAGTCTGTAACGTGTTTTAGGATTGGTTGGTAAGTTTGGTTGAGGTCCCGAGGCCTCGGGTGGATTCCCGGTGGTTAACGGATCGAAAATGGGATTTTTGGAAGGTTGAGGATTGCTGGTTGCTGTCATAATCGCACCTGCGAAAGAGGGGCCGTAGGTGTGGAGCCGTAGAAGTGGCTAGGAAGGCGCAGGTGTGGATTTTGGTCAAAGGCTTGAGGACTGCAGATGCGGTCAAGGTTCCGCAGAAGCAGGACCGCATCTGCAGAGAAGTGGCCGCAGAAGCGGAAGGGGGCATCTTAGAGAGGACCGCAGATGTGGTCAAAGTTTCGCAGAAGCGGGACCGCATCTATGGTAGGCACATCGCAGAAGCAAGAAAGGGGTGGCCCAGGGAGGACCGCAGATGCGGCATTGTAACTGCACCTGCAAAACCGCATAAGCGGTCAAGGAACAGCTGAGGCAATGAGGTCTTTTAAAGTTCGGGGTTGAGTTCATTTCAACCCCCTTTTTCTTCCATTGGAGCCGATGGGGAGCAACTTTGAGGTGCCATTTTTGTCACTTGTCATGATGTAAGTAATTTATGCTAGCTTTGAGTAAATACAAGTTTGATATATGGATTTAGACTTGGAAAATTGTAGAAAATTGAGGTTTTGGTAGAAAACCTATAAATTATATTCTTGGTATTTAACAACGATATTGAGTATGGAAATTAGTAAAAATTATATATTTGAGTTCCTAAGGTCATGGTTAATCTTTATTTTCAAAAAATTTCGGATTCCGGGTACGTGGGCCCGAGGGCGTTTTGGTCAACTTTTTGATCGGATTTAGGAATTGCTATAAATTAGATTGTAAAGAATATTTGAGCATATATTAATGGATTTGCGTAACCGTTGGCTAGTTTTGGAGCGTGGTGCATCAAGTAAAGTCTTCAGAAGGGCGTAGAATGTCGGTTATGGATCTTCGGAGCAAGGTGAGTCTCTTTTCTAACCTTGTAAGAGTAAATTATCCCCATAGGTGAAATAATTGATTATGTGCTCCTAATTGGGGGGTCTATGTATGCATGAGGTGACGAGAGTCCATGCGTAGCTGCTATTATGCTATTGTCCGGGTAGTTAGGACCCAAAAACATGTTATACTTGGATTATTTATGAACCCATTGATAGCTTTAATTGCTTATATCACCTTGGACTAGTAAATGAATTTAAAAAGGGATTAAACGTCATTTTTCCTAAATTGTTAAAAGAGAAATTATTTTATTTGTATAAATATCCCCCGATAAGTTCTTAATTGACTGATTGAGCATGTATCTCTATGTGTACCTGCGTCGCATGCATATTCGCGAGCAGGGTATGTGTTAATTTATGGAATAGGCCGAATACCTCGAAAGATTAAATAGATGCATTTATAGGTGTGTGACGACCCGGCCCGTCGTCATATGAGTTACCGCCCCGTTTTTCCCTTATTGTGTTGCTTTATGTTTTTATATCAGTATTAGAGTCGATCGGGTGTAATTGAGTTTGCTCTGGTTGAAAATAAGGCACATAGCCTCTTAGAAGGGAGTTTATTTCAGAAAAGTCAATCGGAAGTTGACTATGTGGTTAGAGGGCTCGGATGTGATTTTTGGTGATTCGGTTAGCTTCGGGGGATGATTTGTGACTTAGGAGAGCGATCGGAATTGAATTTAGAGGTCCGGTGTAGAAATAGGCTTGAATTGGCGAAGTTAGAATTTTGGCGAAATTCGGTTGATAGATGAGATTTTGATCCGAGAGTCGGAATGGAATTCCGAGAGTTGAAGTAGCTTCGTTAGGCGATTTTGGATATGTCTACAAATTTTCAGGTCATTCGGATGTCGTTTGGTTGGGTGTTTGATCGAATGTGA